>JAQHUG010000048.1:7844320-7862559 GCA_028555095.1 Dicrostonyx torquatus
TTCAGCCCCATCTCCTGACCTTCTTTATACAGGTACACATTTCTAATTGACTTCCTCTTTTATGAGTCATGTGGGTCAGGGCCCCACAACGACAGGAAAGCTGCACACATGATATATCTACAATATGATTGCTTAAGCAAGACCTACATAATAACACCAGTTAGCATCCCAATATGAATGGGAGAAACTTCATAAGGCCCTTAGATCAAGAGCTCCATGGCTACTGAGGGAAGGAGAGTCAGTTTTCTCCAGGGAACAACTCCCTGATAGATTATCCCAAGGGGCCAGTCCTATATGCATGTCCATATATAAATGAACTCAATGGGTTGATATAAGTGTGTGTGTGTGTGTGTGTGTGTGTGTGTGAGCAACAATAATAATTAAAGAAGAAGAGGTCATGAACTTGAGAGGGAGATGGTGGTGAGATGGAGAAGTTGGAGGTGAAAGAGGAGTAAACACGGTGCAAATGCAATACTCATGATGAAATTCCCCCAAAAATAAAAAATAAGTTAAAAATAAGGGAAATGATAATAATATAAATAACAAAGCATAAATATAGCCTTGCAAGGTAGCATATATGACAGATATCACACATAGATATTATATATACAGTCATGTTACATATGTCTGCATATATATAATAGAATTGCTGAATGTGGCAAGTCATAACTTAAGGTTGAAAAAATAAAAACTCTAGCAAGACATAGAGACTGGCAAGATAAAAGTCAGTTTGAGCTTTGACCAGAAATGACTCAGTTTAGAAACTGAATAGATTAAAACCCAGCCTGCAATGTTGCAATGTCAATTCAATCTGATAACGTTAAGTCGCTGTGTTCTCAAATATGTGGGCCTGGGGTCAATGTCTGTAAAATCTCTTTCAGGCCTCAAATGTGCTAAACCACATCTTTCTGATGCTAGTTTATATGTATGCTTCTGACCAACTAATTCAGTTAGATCGCTAAAAAAGCTGACAGATCTCAAGGAAACCCTTAGACTTACTAGCTAATTTTGAAAGATATTCCAGTCTGTGAAAAAAAAAAAGAGAGAGATGAATAGGACCAGCTGCGGGGGAGAGGCACGGAGCATCCATGCCTTGGAAAGAGGTACCTTTGAGAAGCCTCCATGTGTCCAGCCACCCAGAAGTGTTCCCATCCTAGCCCTGCTGAGCTTTCATGGAGACTTCATCACGTTGGCATGGTTGAAACATGGATAACCATGTAAAACATGGCTGGACAAGAAGTTATGTTCTAGAGTGCCTAGCCTGGGTAGAGAAGCTTAGCAAGGCTGCCAGTCTGATTTTGCAGCATCCCTGGAGAGGATAGAAAAACCCTTTCCTAAGTTCAGGTATTATGTCAAACAGGATGGCTAAGTTTCTATGTTCAGTGCCTCCAAGATTGTATGTGTGCATTGGAGACGAGGGTCGTTTTTATGCCCAGCTTCAGGGAAGAGAAATTCTAGTTGCTGTGGCTTACCTTGAGGATCAAAAAGGGAGCTAGGAACCATGGATCATATCCATATCCATGTATCATAATTTCTATGCTTTGATTTTGGTCTCTGCTCAGTTCCTGCCCAGACCAGTGGGGTAGGGCAGAACTAAGCCTAATGAGTGCTAACACTGCACTGCCATGGTAGCAAGCCCAGGCTAGCCTGCTGGAGGAGCTGACGACTGACCCTGACAGCATGCTCATGCCAGAGCTTAGCTGGGACCACTTACACTGGCCTAGACCAGAGAAGCCCCTGTGCCTACCCACAGCCTCCTGGGCAATAGCATGTGCCTATGGTTCCCGGCCACTGAACTGCGAGGTTCATTGTTATTCAGTTAGGAGCATCATGAGTTAGCAGTCCCTAGCAAGGGCATAAATCAATAATATTCTTCAGGTCAGAGCGCAAGATAGAAACTGCTATGTCAGAGAAGGCATATGAGCAGAAATGAGAGGTTCTAAGATTTAGAACAAAGAATTACCTTTCCTCACGCAGTAGGAAATAGACAAGTGCTTTAGAGCTGGTGTTGTTGATCACCAAGTTTATTTGGGACCCACTTGCCTTCCTGTTAATCCCGCTGTCAGCCATCACTATGTTGCTGTGCCTCTAGGAGCTGCAACTATGTTTCAGGAAGAAAGTGAGGGCGTGGAGTGTTTGCCTCTTGTTTAAATGGTGTTTTAGTAGGCAGGCTTCTTTAAGGGAAGCGAACTGACAGACTGTATGTGAGGGTTTATTAGAATATCCTACAGGACGTAGGTAGTCCAACAGTAGCTCTCTCACACTGGAGAGGCTGAGAATTGAGGACTTGCTCAGTCCACGAGGGCGGATGTCTCAGCAGTCCCAGGCCGGTGTTGGAAAAGCCTGGAGGATTCCTGAGAGCCGCTGATCTTCAGTCTGCCTCGGATGCCCAAAGAAGCTATGTCTAAGGTTGGAGAAGGACTGCTACAGTGATGGGATCCATAAACTTGCTGAGGAAAGCGGGCAAGACAAACAGAAAAAAAAAAAAGTTTCCAGGCTACCACCAAAAGATGCCGCTTAGGGTGAGTCTTCCACCAAATAATCTGACTGAGAAAATCCCTCACAGGAGAGGCTCCAGGCTTGTATTTAGTAGATTTCAAACCAGGTGCGTTGACAGCCAAGGTTAGTCACCACCAATAAAGGGAAACACACTCAACTGGAAGGAAACAGATTCCTAGTCATGTTTTTGCTGGACTGAACTCTGCTGATGCTCATCTAGGTGTGGAGTTGAACAGCTTGAGATCACCCCCGGCCCCCAGTGAGTTGCTTTCCCTAAAGAAGGTAGGAATCTGGTACCAGGCAAATCTAGGAATGGCTGTGGATGAGACAACTAGCACCCTTTGCTCTTTATTTCCGAGAAAGCATCTTACTTAAGAGAATCATCCGAAGGGAAAAATAGCCAGTGTACTCATTGTAAAGACTGAGAGGTTTTGCTGAGCAGGGGACAGGGCACTGGAGTAACTTCCAGGACCAGCTCCACAGCTGACCTGCCAAGCAATGAGCCTCATCCTCTTTCTCTTCCCCTTTAAATCAAGACGTTAGAGAGAACCTTTTGAGAAGCGGTGGAGACTAAGATGGAAATGAACATTTGGGATTGATTCCCTACATACAACCATTCATTTAGTCTCTCAACAAAGCTATGTGTAGGTTATTATCTCACTTTAGGGGTGGTCGGTGGCAGGTGGGGGGCATGCACATGTGTAGTTGTGTGTGCGGTGGGGCTGGGGAGGTCAGATCCATAGCCAGAAAAAGCCCAGGGTGACAAGGCTCTGTAAGTCTCCAAGGCTGGAGGCTTCTTCCCATGGCCCCACCTGTCTCAAAATAAATGTGGGTTCGTTCATTTTGCTGGATTTAAGTAAGTCAAGGTCTTCGTAAGTGGCCTGGTGTCCTGGGCAGTAGAAACTCCTGAGGAGTTTACCGGCAATGTGGGTTCTTGGTCTGCCTCCTGAGGAACTAAGGCAGACTTTCCAGGGCCCAGCCCCGGACATCTGCCTCAAGAAAACTGCAGCTAGAGAGCCCCGGTTCTAAAATGACAGTTTGCTGTTCTGTTCTAACTCAGCTTATTTTCAGCTCTGTAGCTCATGGAAATTTCCTCTAATATCAGGAAGATACAGTTTAAAAATAATCTGTTTCTCCTTCCTGTTCCTCGGTTTTCTAGTGAACACAGTTCCATGGAAAATGTTCAGGACCTGGAAGTGTGTCACAGAAGACAGCCTCACGTTGATCGGTACTGGCTTCAGAAGGCAAAGGATGGGGATGGGCAAAGGAAATGGCATTAACTAAATATTTACTATGTCTCAGACACTGCTCCAGACACATTATGTCATTAAGGCACCCTAGCCTTGTGAGTCAGTCCTTTCCTTTTATAAGTGGGTTAGGTGCTTTTATTATTTGCTACCCACTAATAAAGATAACCAGAGGAAAAAATCCTATGGGATTAATTATCCATGCATTAAGTAAAAATCTATTGAGAGCTTATACAAGACACACACACTAGACCAGGAAAAGTAAAATAGGGGAGGGGCATCATCTTGGCATTTGTCTATAACACCGGGGAGGGGGGTGGGCGAAGAGACAGGAGGGCTAAAGCAGGAGGATTCCAAGTTCCAGTCTAGACTGGTTTACATATAACAAGATCCTGTCTTTAAAGCCCAAGGGCTGGGGGAGGTGAGTGGATAAGAGACTGGCTGCTCTCTGCAGAGGAAGGGGTTCAGTTCCCAGCACCCACGTCAGGCTGTTCGCAACCACCTGTAATGCCATTTTCAAGGGATTAGAGGCCCCTCTTCTGGACTCAAGAAACACCGCATTCGCATGGAACGCATACTCGCAGGCACACACATAAACCTTTAAAAACCTAAGGGCTGGGGATGTAGCTTATTTGTAGAGTACTTGCCTAGGAAGTACAAGGTCTTGGGGTGGCGGCAGGCACCGGACATTTCGGCTGTGACAAGACCCTCCGAGTCTCCCAGAGTCAATGGCATCTGAAGCTGGCCAGCCAGTCTCTGCTGCTTCTGCGCGCTTGAGCCAGGGGAGCTGAGGGCTGCTGGTTCTGGAGCCCCAGAGAGCAGGCCGGGGAGAGCCAGCCTGTTCAGGCTCTAGCAGGTTGAGGACTTGCTCAAGCGTGTCCTAGCTGCAGCCAAGGTGGAGTTTCAGACCCCGTCTCTAACCCCCACGGTTTCCCTTCTTAGCAGGACCTAACTCTTGGAGAGTGACTCTGAAGCAATTTACCAATCGATACTAGAGGCCGGCTGATTCCTACTACCGAGCTTTATTTAATTTCGAGTTCAAATCACACAGAAAATAAAATTTTCTCCTTAAAAGGCTCTGCGGAAAAATGCTGTCGGTGCCATGCGGCCGCCTCCGTGGCTGTGTTTGTGTCTGAAGAAAGGACTAGTCTGACAGGAAGAATTACAAATCTGGAGCTCATTTTGGCATCCTAGAGGGAAGGTGGGTGGAGCGTCTCGCAGTAAATTAGGAATTCAGAATGAAAGCGGAGCTGAGTTTATTTGGGTTTTTAGTGACACCTCGAAATTATTACACAGGCGTGTCGGAGACAGCTCAAAGTACCTACGACTGCTCCCGCTTCTCCCCAGAGCGGGATGCTCGGTGGGGCAGTTCGCCCCCCCCCCCGCCCTCCTTCGAAACCCGTGGGACTCTCCTCTTCCCTGCGGGACTCTCCTCTTCCCTGCGGGGTCAGGAAAGGTGGGAGGGAAGGAGGGCGCCTGGGATCCCCAGTCTGGATTTGTTAATGCTGCTGAGAGGCGGAGGCCAATCGGGGGTGTGTCTGAGCTCCGCCTCGGGTATCCGGATCTGGGATCCGACTTAGGGACTGGAATTTGAGGAGGGGGCGACAAGGTCTGGAGCGGACGTGGAGAGCAGGAAGAAATCTGGTTATCTTGCGGGGAGGCTGGAAGTTGAGGCTTTGGTCCAGGCAGGGGAAGTTGAACGGCGGACAGTACTGAGGGTCTGAGCGGCCAGAGTTGGGCTTTGCTGGAACAGGGCTGTGCAGGGGAAGTCAGGGTGGGGTTGGGGTAGAAGAAAAGAGCGTGCAACGGTCACAAGCTTTCCCTGAGCCCCTCGCACAGGCACACCCTGCGCTGGGCCGGGACCGCGGGCTCCGTCTCGCACGCCGGCTGGACCCTGCCCCCACCCGCCCTTAAAGCGCAAGCCGCCCCGTTGTGGCTGAAGTAGGGGCGCCCAGCGGTGCGGGGGCGTGGCCAGAGGCCCAGCAGTGCGGGGGCGTGGCCAGAGGCCGAAGCCCGCGGCCGTCCATTGGCCACCCAGAGGCCCCGCGGGCGGGGCTCTCGGCAGGGTCCCTCTAGGGCGCTCTCGGGCGGCGGGGGAGGCGGGGTCGGTGGGAGCCGGGCAGCCAATGGGCGCGCGTCCCTCGAGCAGTTACAAAGGGCCGGAGCGAGGCCGCGGCGGCGGCGGGGAGGTGGGGCGAGGCGAGGCGAGGCTTGCTGAGGAGAATCTGCGGCCGGGGCCGGGCCGGGCCACAAACGGTGCCGGCGGGACTATGGAGGCGGCGGCTGCTGCTCCGCGTCGCCGGCTGCTTCTGATCGTGTTGGTGGCGGCGGCGACGCTGCTACCGGGGACGAATGGTGAGCGGCGGGGGGGCGCCTGCGGGGCGCGCGGGCCGGGCCCGGCCTCTGGCTCGCTTCTGCTCTTTCTCAAACATGGCGCGGGGCCGGGGGCGCAGGTGGCGGCGCCCGGCCGGCCGGGCTTTCCTGACCCGGCAGGCGCCACGCGAGCCGGGGCGGGGAGGAGAGGCGGGGCGGGGGCGGTGTCGGGCGCGGGTGGCCGAGCGCCGGGAGGCTGGCCCTCTGAGGCTCCCGGGGGCAGCGACTGGCTAGCCTGCGGGGATGCCTTCGGGGGCGCGAGGCCCGCCGGGACCGTGGCCCCCGAGTCCCTTCCTAAGTGGGTCCGGGCCTGGGGCTGCTGGGGTGTGGGCGGGCACCGGAGTGGAGGCGGTCGAGGGAACGGAGCTTGGAGGGCTCCCCAGAGGGTTTTAAGGGGCGCCGAGGGCCGAGACCCCGGGTGCGCGGCGCTGTCTCGAGGGAAGACACCCGCCAAGGACGACTCTTCTACTCGGGGGGCTTTGTGTGAGAAGCGGGCGGGAAGATGCGCGGAATGTTCGCCCTTCGTGCGTCTAGGAAGAGTTAAGAGTCCTGTTACCAGAGGGCTAGCGGTTGTCTTGCGAGTAGAAACTTGAACGTTTGTTCACTCTTCAGGTTTGGGAACGTTTTAATGGGATTGATGCTGTAGAGCTGACCGAATGCTTCATTTTCTCGAAAGGGTCGTTGCTTTGGATATATGGTTTCCTTAAGTGAAGGTACTTTTTAGGATCAGACTTCTGTGTAGCTGGGTTTTGAGGAGGGAATGTTGTGTGGTTTTCCAAAATATTAATGCCGATCGTGATACTGGATGTCACCCTGTGGAGGGAAGAGGGAAAACTTTGTCAGTAACCGAATTAAAATAGGAGAAAGCAAAATACTGAGGCTCAGCATTAGCAACTAAAATACAGTGAAAATACATTTCTGTCGCTGAAATTGGATAACGAAATTTTTTAAAGAAATCAAAGCAAGTCCAAAAAAGGTCTCTCTAGACTGTGGATGCTGGCTGTTATTAAACTTAATACTTACTACTTACTATGAGTCGATTATAATGCATATGCAAAAGGTACACCATAGTACAGTGTCTGACACCCATAGCCGAACCTTCAGGGCTACCAGTATTTGTTCTGTATAGACATGGAAAGTAAGGTGCAGGAGATTAAGTTCTTACTAAGTGCAGAAGTTGGGATTTGCACTTAGGCCTTTCAGAGTTCAAAATCGGTGCACCTGCTGCACCAAAGTAGCATAGCCCACTTAAAGAACAGTTGATATTTAATACTTAACAGCTTAGGTATCTTTTCAAATTTACTTGAAGATACCCTTCACATAGGTCTGCATTAGAAGATATAGGGGGTTCTAACATTGACTTCGAAAGGACGATAATTGTGGGCAAAGTGGGAGAATTGTAATAATTATGCATCAAATATAAGTGGCCCTTGCCCTACTCAGTTCTTTGACTAAAGTAATTCATTTTTTTTCTACCTAGGACAAAGCAGGGCACACACACATGTATTTAGCAGTTTTGATTAGGATGCTCAGAAGGTTGATCCGCGCCCTGGAGGAGTTTATCTCCTACTTAGGCAATTGTGTAATACATACTGGCCTAGATGCTCTTACTGCTCAGAGCCTAAACTAGAACTTGATAAACTTTTCCCATTTACCACCCTCTTTTCTCAAGAAATTTTTCTGCGAACTTGAATATTTGGATGTAGAAAGCAGGCATATAAATCAAGCATTCTGATAATAGATCATAAATACAATTATTTTAAAACAATTGATTGGTACATACAATTTTGCCATTTATTAAAGACTAAAGCAAATTTTCATAGGAATGAGGTGGGTGCGTTTATTTTCACATAAAGAATTAAATCATTCAATGCCACTTCACATAATTACACGTGTTTAGGGCCATTTCAGAAAGTGTTTGAAATTCTGTCTTAATCACAAGATTCATTTAACAATTTTTAAAATGAAAGTCAGCAACTTAAACAGTTAATAAAACCAAACATTCTAACACATATACCACTTTGATACACATGAGGAATGGAAAAGTTTTCTGTAGTTAACCATTACGTTTCTGAAAGAGTAGAAAATTTTGTATGTACAGCAAAAACATTAAAACTCATAAAATAATAGTCTGGACTTTGTTGGCACTGCGTAGCATGGCAACATGTATGTTCAGAACCAAGGCCATAGTGAGGTTACATGATACAGCTTAAGCACGTCCTGCCAGAAACACCTCAGATTCATTCATTACTCATTTGATTTTGACTTAGTTTTGGGGTGTTGTGTATTGAGAAGTTCTTTTCTATTGCCAGAGTTTTTGTGACCCTCCCCTGCACCTCTATATGGAGTTATGACTCAGTTTAAAAAGCTGTAGCCAGCCCAGCATAGTGGCATATGCCTTTACTCACCACTTGAGAGGCAGAGACAGAGATCTCTGTGAGTTTGAGGACAGCCTGGTCTACATAGTGACTTCTAGGACAGTTAGAGCTATATGGAGACCTTGTCTCGAACTCCCAATTCCCCTTTAAAAGAAGCTGTGGCTTAGATAAGCTAGGCTGATGTTTCAGTGTGCCCTTTTATACATTCAGAAGAAGCTTGCATGTCTTTTCTTTATAATTTAGCTTCTTTTAAAACTGGAAGTTGCTCTTTACTGTGTGAGTATTATTTATATTTTGCTGCCAATATAGATTTTTGTAGAGAAATTGGTTCTTTGTCCCTGGTACACGGTTTTACTGTTTATATCTGCATCACATGTTCAAATGCTGTTTGTTGCTTGCCATTTCATGACTTTCTTGGAAAACATTCCTATCAGCTTAGTCCTGCCAGTTACCCCTAAATCTTTTTTTCTTTTTTCTTTCTTTTTTTTTTTTCTTTGTAGTGTTTCTGTCATGGAGGATTTTTTTTATGAACCAGTGCCAAACTGTCCTGGGCTGTCCACTGAGGTTTGAAGGTCTCTGCTGTGTAGTTGGTACCCAGAGCAGCACTTGAGGCTTGTGATTAGGGCCACCCACCTAGAGAGATGACATCTCCAAACTGCAAACTCTGCGTTCTAGTGGTAGCTGTTTTCCCACCAGTTCCTGACTCTTCAGCCCTCTCACTGTGTGCTTCACTTTGTCCCTTCTATGGGAATCAGAGGACAGAAATTCTTATACTGACATTCTGTGTAGACTTTATTTAGCTCTTTTTGAATGCTGTCTCTTGGAGATGTATAGCATTAAAGTTTGTGTTATCTGTTGCTACCATCCTGCATTGTTGACTAACTGTATGAGTATGTACTGAGTATCCAGAGTATTATTACGTCTTTCCGTTATGTCCTTAGAACCCAGCACTGTGTCTTATATTATGTTCTACATAAATGTGTCTTGATTGAATAAATTCTGTTTGACTGGGCAATCCTATTTATGTAAGTACAGATTATGCTCTTTTAATTTAGAGTTACATATTTATTACACAGACACACACATATATATATAATTGGAGTATGTTGTGTGGTATGATAAACAAAACAGCTATTTACTTTGTGATACTTGCTTTGTATAATTCATGAAATTGTAGAAATCAGTTGAGAAAAGTATGTGTATTTAAATTTGAAGTTTCTGGTTTTTTAGCACTGAGTAGGACTTGTGGATAGCCACTGCCCAGTAGGCTGTTTGTGTTTTGATTGGTTAAATACCTTTTCTGATTAGCTACTACCCTTGTAGTGCCTATTGTTAAATGTTTATAATCCTCCCTTTTTTGTGGAGCGACATATTAGTGTTTGACAGGGAAGTAGTAGTATAAGCTGAGTGACTGGAGAGGGCCTCCTGGACACTTTCTGACTAAAACTGGTTTTGAAGGTCTCTAGAATTCAGATAGACACATAAAGGAGTTGATGATTTTTAAAGTTCTTTATGTTTCCAGTTACTGTAGGACAAGAATCAAGCCAAATGATTTTTTAAAGTTAGGTTCCTTAGTCTGCACTGTGTGTTTATTATCTTTTCCCCAGTTCTAAAAACTCTATAATACATGGCTAGAAATGAGACAGAATGGAAATATAAGTGAGTGGTGTAAAGGAGAATAACATAATGGGATGCTTGCTCACCAGTGCTGGGCATTCCACTTGTGAAGATCATAGGTATATCGTCAATTCAGTTTACCGTGGAGAATCCCAAGAGTAATCTCATTTCTCAGAGCCAAACTGAGAAAGGAAGGAACTTTGGTTTTCTAGTTCCAAATCTTGTGTCCTGTCTTGTGCTTTAAAATTAAAAGGAAAGGACTTGAAGATGAGGGAGGAACTGGATTAGTGGTGATTTCCTTAAGTGAAATTGGTCTTGAATTAGCAAAGTTTAAGAAAAGTGAGTTTTTCAGGAGGGAGGGAGGATACTTATAGGTAAAAAGTCTTCCAGAGAAAAGTCACTATGTTGTTTTTTGTTTTTTTGTTTTTTTATTGCTCATTAAGTGACTTGGTATATAGTACTTACTGTTTAAGAGCAGTGGGCTGACAGTACTGTTGTATTTGTCTTGGTGTTAAGAAAGGTGTAGTTGAATTAGGTGTAACTGTGGGGGAGGGGCTGCAAACAGTGAGCCCTTTGCTGTGCTTCCTTGTCATGGCTTACATCACAGTGCTTTCTGAACACATGGACTGTGGTTGACTATCATGTGATTGGGACACATTTTTACTTCCTGCTTCTGGAATTAAGGACAGATGCTGGCATATTTCTCAGGGATGTTTTGCTTTTTTTCATAAAACTTGCTCTAGGAAATTTTGGAGTAGTCGCAAATTTATAGTCAGTTTGACCCAACCTAACTGCAGCATTTAGGGCAGCATTGTAGGCCTCCCACCCTTTTTTTGAGAAAAGGTCTTGGGTTGCTCAAACTTGCTGGGCACCTAAGACTGACCTTGAACCTCTCATCTACTGCTCCCACTTCCCTGCTTGGATAACAAGCCAGAACCGTGCAGATTTATTTATTTGCTTACTTACCTTTTTTTTTTGTGTGTGTGTGTGTGTGGCGGGGGAGCTGTATTGAGGATTGAATTCAGAATTGTTTTGTTTGTTTGTTTTTAACATGCTGAGCAGTTGAGCTACATCCCTAGCACTGAATGTGTTTTTGAACCGGGTTTTCTTAAGAACACATCCAAGCACTTTCCAAAAAAATTAAAATTTGTTTTGCTGAAGTAGATCCGTTTTTTAACCGTGTAGTTGACCTACAGTCCAGACACCGTAGGTCAGTCTAGTGACTACTTTATTGTGAACTTATAATTGGTTGACTTACCAGGTTCTTCTTTTTGTTTTACCATATATCCATTTTTAAAATACCAGTGGAGTAAAGCTGACTATATGGGTTCAGTTTTACTGATCTGATATGTTTTTTGTTTGTCTGTTTGTTTTTTGTTTTCTTGAGTCAGGGTTTCTCTATGTAATACTCCTGGATGTCCTGGAACTTACTCTGTAGATCAGGCTGTCCTCGAACTCAGAGATCTGCCTGTCTCTGCCTCCCCAGTGCTGGGATTAAAGGCATACCATCACTGCGTGGCCTAATATGGTCTTTTATAAATCTTTTTCCCCATTTGGCAACCTGAAAACAAGACATGCAAAAATAATTCCTAGCTCAAATAACAACCCCTAGCTATACAAGTAGGCTGTGTTAATATTCATTAGAAGAATATAATATAAGCATTTACTTATCTTGTCTCATTTAACCTAATAGCCAACCCTGGATGCTAGTTAGTAGCACACAAAAGGAGCAGATTCTTGTTTACACACTGATTAATTTTAAAAAGTCTGTGGTGGTACTGGCCTTGAACATGCTGAGTAAACCTTCTGCCCTAAAGTAAATCCCTGGGGCCACAAAATGGCTCCATTTGTCCCAGGTCTAGGCAACCAGTGCTCAGAAGATAACTGTGGATTTTGATGACATAGATCCTCTTCAGCATTCTTTAGCATGAACCATAGTTCCTAAGGTTTTGCATTTGACCTTTCACTAATAGAGACTTTTATAGTAGCAAGACTGTACTTCAGTTAGAATAGCTATAGACTAATAATAGTCCAGCAAGTAAGCCACAGATGATGGTGAGCTACCATTAACCCCTTCTATCTGGGTAGATGGAATTGAGAAGAGTTTGCTTAGGTTGGGACTTAGTTTGTATCTATTAAAGTGTATGCGTGAGAAGCTTCTGATTTTTGTTTGACAGACAAGAAAATCAGAGTCATATTGTTAGGGTTACTGCAACAGGAAGTTCTTTCCGTGAGAATATGATATATCATTTATTCATTCATTCATCTATGTATTTGTGTGTCTGTGTCTACAAATGCCTATGTCCTTCTTTATCATTCTCTTCCTGTTCCTTTGAGGCAGAATCTCTCCTTGAACCTGGGGCTCATATTTTCTCAACTAGGCTGGAAGCCAGTAACTCTCCCATTTCTCTATCCCTCAGAGCTGGGGTTACAAGCATTTTTAGGGAGCCCTGCTGGCTACATTCGTGCTAGGATCTGAACTCTGGTCATCATGATTCTGTAATGAGCTACCGTAACTAGTGAGTCATCTATTCAGCACCCACCTCCCTTTTTAAAATAGTTTTGAAACTTGGTCTTGCTGTAGAGTCCATGCTGACCACTGTGTAGTCCCAGACTTTCCTGGGGCCTCAGCTGCTTGTGTGCCTGGATTACAGGCATGTACCACCATGCCTTGTGGCTTGAGCTTGTCATAATTGCAGTTTGGTTTTGCAACTGCAGTTGACTCAGTGTGTAATCTTTCCTTAAAGTTATATTTTTAGGTAATTTGAGTATCGCTCATGAACCCAATCATAGTTGATCTTTTTATTTGTATTGGTTGTAGAGACCATATTAAACTCCTGCTTTTAAAAGTAAGTATAGAAGTGAAAACAACTGAAATTTTGGATTAGAAAAACAAAACAGAGCGATCAGCAATCATTAACATTAAAATAGATGCTTTTTGCATTTCTGCACACTAAAAATATACTCCCTTTTTCAATTATTTTAGTGTGTATGTGTGTGTCCAAGTGTATGTCATGCAGATGTCGAGTATCGTCCTCTATTGCTTTCAACTTTTTTGAGACAGGATCTCTGACAGAAACTGGAATTTTCTGTTCCTGCTAGACTGGCTGGCTAGGGAAAATTCAGGGAGGGCTTCACCACATGC
Organism: Dicrostonyx torquatus; assembly: GCA_028555095.1. Lineage (NCBI taxonomy): Eukaryota > Metazoa > Chordata > Mammalia > Rodentia > Cricetidae > Dicrostonyx > Dicrostonyx torquatus. The sequence continues at coordinate 7,857,580 of JAQHUG010000048.1, forward strand.
TGAGATTACAGATGTGTACAGCTGTGCTCAACTTTCTATGTGGGTGCTGGGGGTCTTAATTCACCTTGTCCTGCTTGCACAGCTAGCACTTTACTTCAAATACCACTCCCCTTCAAATACTCTTAACCATTGTGTTTAGAAGTTTATCAGTGCTAATAAAAGTGCTCTACATGGCAAAGTTCCAGTTTGAAAATAATTTTTTTCTTAGCAAATATTTAGTAATGGTTGATAAAATGGAAAATACAGAAAACTTAGATGGCAGGCTTTCTTTTAAAAATTACAATGCTGAGAAACATTAGCACAGCTGCAGCTATAGCAGCCACAAAGACTACTTTGCAGAGGCGGTGGAGGTGTAGCTGCCTTGCAGGGTCGTAGGGTGCAGAGGATGGAAAGAGAAGCAGTCCTGGTTCCCCAGTCAGAATGGCACTTGTGGAGAAGGACCATGATAAAGTTTTAAGAATTTTCAGCAAATGAGTAAAAGTTTGTCATATTGAGGATGGATGGGTAAGAGAATTGTGAAAACTGGGCTAGTAGTTTTGCTGTGGGGGAAAAAAATGTTTACCTGTACCACAGAGGAAGTGGAGCAGGGCAGCTGCTTGGAGAGACTTTGGAATTAGTTTGATGATATTGGAAATGGAGTGGAAAAGGGGCTCTGTGACATGTCAGTCAAATCGGATTTAATTCTGTTTCCTGGCACCTGAATGGCTTCCTCTCTCACCTCTCCAAAGTCACTCAAATGCCCCTTTTTCTCCAACCCATTTTACAAATTGTTATACTCTTCCGCATTTTCTTTTCTGTTCCCACATGTTCTATTTACTTATGTAAATACCATATATATTTTTTGTGTTTCTTTCTCTTTCCTGCTAGAGGACAGACGTCAAGAAAGCAGGTGTCTGTATTGACTGGTGTATCTCAAATGCACAGGAAGTGCATGGTAAATAAGTAAGTGGCAGTAGGTCTGGGCACCTGAAAAGTGTCTTTATAAGGAATTTGGAAAGAGAAAGATTAAAGAAAAATGAATTCTGACTTGAGAAGGTTGAGTTAGAGGTAAGATATCCAAGTGCAGTTGTCCAGTCAGGAGTGAAAAGAGCAGACTCTGGCAAGGAAATGCCTTGCCACTATCTTCTTTTATCCTGCACTCTTTTCTTTGGTTCTGGTAGTCTGAAAAGCCATATTTAAGAGGTGTGTTCTAACCCTGAAGTCCTAACTTGGATCTGGATCCAGCTCAGCTCATTGGAGTGTTCCTTGCTCCTATGTTGCAGGGTCTTACTTTGTGTATTTTCCCACCTGCCTAACACAGAAGATTGGTGTTCAGAATCTGATCTTCTGTTATACTGAACTAAGTAAAAACATCCAGGCTATTTAGGAATTTGCCTGGTTCCTCAGTGAGATAGAAGACAGGAAGTCTCCTGTTTGGAGTTTAGGTTTACACCATTGGTCTCAGGTTATGGTTGCTGATATTATGGGAATCTTTCTTGGAGTTCTCCAATCCCTATCCTGTTAAATGTTTTGTTTTATTTTGTTTTGTTTTCTGCTACTCTTCTGTTCCATGACTCAAATATGGGTGCTGTGTATTTCTAGACTGTTTCATTTTCTATTTGAATTGCTGTAACTGAAGTTTGTTTCCCTTCCAATTTTGAAGGCAGGTTTCCAGAAAGTTAGTAGTATCTTTGTTTCTAAGAATAGATAACATAGCATACTTGTCTGTAATTATCTTCTAATGGGTGTGTTTCATTGGGGAGCACTTTGCGAAGGTTAAATGTTTACTTGCATGGCCATTGTGAAGGTAGTACACAGCAGTGTTTGTAATGTACCTTGCATGAGCCTGACATAGTAGATACTCAACAAGTGGGAATTAGTACATATTTGAATAAGTGAAGGACTACCTTCGAAAAGAGTTGTTTGACAAACTGAAGGTGATTTCGGCTCAAGGAAGAAAGAACGTTCTCAGTAGTAGCTGTCACAAAGTACCTGTTACTGCAGATCTGCAGGAGGACTGTGCAGACAGAGGCTGAAAAGCTGTGGAAGAAATTTCTTGCATTATATGGAAGATTGGATTTGATTATGTCTCAACTGTTTTTCCTGGAGAATTCTGTATATTTTGTTGTAAAACAAACTTCTTGTTTACTTAGTGTTTTTAGCTGATGTACAAGCTAAGCCCCACTAGGATTCATGTTTCAAGATGAACATTAATTTCATGAGGCTAGGGCGATGGCTCAGCAGCTAAGAGTGCTTGCTGCATTTCTGTAGGACCAGAGTTTGATTCCCTGAACTCACATCAGGTGACTCACTCCCTTCACTTCACTTCAGAGGGTCTCACTCCCTTTTCTGGCCTCTGCAGGTACCTGTACCCCCATGCAGATACCTATAGACACACATATGCGTGCATCATGCGTGCACACACACAAACACACTTAAAAGATAAAGTCTCGCCAGGCGGTGGTGGCGCATGCCTTTAATCCCAGCACTCGGGAGGCAGAGGCAGGAAGATCTCTGTGAGTTCGAGACCAGCCTGGTCTACAAGAGCTAGTTCCAGGACAGGCTCCAAAGCTACAGAGAAACCCTGTCTCGAAAAACCAAAATAAATAAATAAATAAATAACCTTAAAACTATTGTGTAAACTCTTTTGAGCACTAGCTTCTTGTAACTTCCTTATTGAACTGAGATATTTTACTTATTGATTGTCTTGTACCCTGGCTATTCTCCAAAAAGGGATTTAGCTTGAAATAAAATGAGACCAGAAGTAATGACTGGAAAACAGAAGGACTAGTTAGTGGTGGAAAGGAGGAAACAAACATTATGACACTGTAGCTGAAGAGGGCTTTGCATTATACCTACTTAGCACAATACTTATTTAGCTGTTAATTTTTTAGCAGCAAGGGCAAAGGAGGAAACTGAAGATCTCTTTGCCTATTACTAAGAATTCATGAACAATCCCCACCCTCCACCGTACACACAGCCAGATTTTGGTTTAACCCAAGCACCAAACTCCCTAAGCACAAGATTACAGTGCTCAAAGAATCCCCAAGGTATAAAGTTACTGCTCAGCCTGGCGTCTCTGAGTTCTTGTCCTAAGACCCACTCTTCCACATTTTCCTAGGGTTCAGTTTCGTACCTACTGCCTCCATCTTTCCTTATTTAAGGCTGTGATTCAAGTGTGGACATACGAGTCCCTAATACCAGTGGAACAGCTGATGCAAAGCTGGGACATTTGAATTAAGCTTTGCTAGAAGCTAGAGGATAATGGATAGAGAACAACATGAAACTATTTGGGCTGGCTTATAAAGACATTTTCCTAATGTTCTTCAATTGGCCTGTATCCATCTGGCAGAGATCATCAAAGAATGGTCACCAAAGATGAACAGAACGAGACATGTTTTTCTTCCTACAGATCCATGTAGGTCAGATGTTGAGAGTGTCTTTGCTTTGATTACTTTAGGGGAGATCACATGTACCCAGAGTATGTTCCCGTTTTACCAGTCTAAGATACCCACATCAATTTGAGGAACATTCTCTGTTTTGATGCTTTCTAGAATCTTCCTGTTTCTCAGCAGAATCTGTTTTTATGTAAGCACCCAGAAAATGATTGATTTGTATTTGTTACTCTTCGTGACTTATAAGGATAGCTTTCCTTTTTAAATTTCATTTTTTTTATTGTAGTAATTTTTATTATTTGAGTAGTTGATGACGACTTTAGGTCCTTTCCAGATTTATTTATTTTGGGAGTTGTTGATGACTTTAGATCCTTTTCAGGTTTTCCCTGATTTCACCAACAGGGCAAACCTAAAGTTCACCTTACTTTTGATTACTTGCTTCAGGATAACCATTCCATCTAGGTTTCTTAGGTGTGGACCTCACTGGTTACATAATACTGTATTTATAGTTCTAGGACTCTTTGTACAGGCATCCTGTTACATTTCTACACTATAAGATCCTTAAATAATGCATTGACTTTCAAATTGATCCTATGACAAAAGCAAAACTGAAAAGCCTTTGTACTGGAAGCTAGGACTAATGGACATATTTTAGAGCACTGAACATGGAGTACGTAGCCAGACCTACTCAGAATACAGCGACAAATGAGGAACAACTGTGGCTTCTCATTTGTATGTGCGTGCGTATATGTTTTTTTCTTGATTGATTCATTTCTAAATTGAACTGTAATGTGCTCTAATTGAGTCTCTTTGTTTAGCACATAGCTGTTGATTTGAGTATTCTCCAATTGAAAAACTGACATTTTAATTTTGTTATTCAGTGTGCAACAGATTTAAATAAAACATCAAGATGGTCTATTGTAGATTTCCTTCAATGGTAATTATATGTAATTATTTTTACCAAAATAAACAAGTTAAAGTAGTTTTGGTTATTTTATCTAATTTTATATTTGGAAAAAAATTACAAACCAGGGGCCAATTTGCTTGTGTTTCTCAATGAGGAAAGATATTCTGATTGCACGCCCCATACAACTTTGCAGAACAGGTTCTGGTATTGACAAGTGACGAAAGACAAAGCATAGCAGGGTGGGTTTCTTTCTTCTTTCTGTATTGTGAATCGAACATAGGGTTTCACTCATGATAGGCAGGTCCTTTACCATTGAGCTTCATCTAGACCCAGATGAGATATATCAACTCCTAAACCCTTTTTAAACGTAGTTTTGTTGTCATTTTGTTTTTGTTGGGTTTTTTGTGAAGAGAGGATCTTATTCAGCTGCCCATCCTGGCTTTGAACTTGTGATCCCATTGTCTAAATCTCTCAAGTAGCTGGAACCTGTAAGCCCCTGGGCCTTGCTTATAGATTGCTTTCTTTTCTTTTCTTTATTGATATTTATTGAGCTCTACATTTTTTTCTGCTCCCCTCCCTGCCTCTCCCCTCCCCCTTTCAACCCTCCCCAATGTCCCTATGCTCCCAATTTACTCAGGAGATCTTGTCTTTTTATACTTTCCCATGTATATTAGGTCTATGTAAGTCTCTCTTAGTGTC
>JAQHUG010000048.1:7876847-7925191 GCA_028555095.1 Dicrostonyx torquatus
CGAAAACCTCAGCTATTGTCTTTCTAAATAGTCGGGCGCCAGGTACGAAACCGCATGGTATCCCCTGTCTGGCAGGTATCAGAGCCCACAAATTTGTTTATTTATTATTATTGTATGGGGGGTGCCACTGCTAGAAAATCATCAGTAAAGTTAGGAATTTGTCTCCATGGCCAGGATAACTTTCTGTTCCTACTTTAATTTTTTGAATCTCTGAATGCCCTTGTTCAAATGACACTTTTTTCCAAGAGTTTTTTGTATAACCCTGGCTGGCCTGGAACTCACTCTGTAGACCAGGCTGGCCTTGAACTCAGAGATTCACCTGCCTGTCCCTCCTCAGTCCTGGGATTAAAGGCACGTGCCACCGCAGCCCAGCTTAGTGCCATTTATAATATTTAGTTACTTAGTAATACTGTTCATTCTTTGAGAGCTCTTGTCAGATTCCCCACACCTGTTAAGTAGATACTTCTCTGTTGCTTATGTAATTTATTTTATTTTGAACTTAAAGGAAAACCTTTGTATTCACTCCCTGCTGTTGAGTCTCCTTCCTATCTTTTCTATTTCAGTAAGTTGAAACACTTTGATTTTTCTGAGTTTTAAATATGTTTAACGTCTTATCCATTCTAGGAAACTACTTAAATGCAAATATGTTTGTTTGTTTGTTTTTTGCTATGCCTGGCACCTTGTATATTGAGATGCACTGAGAATGATAAAAGAACTAAATGGAATAGGGATGGAATTGCCTGATATTGCAAACTGGGGAGTAAAACTTGGGCTTTAAGGTAGAAGAAAAAACACCGCAATGTATCACTTTTTAGATATAAATGTTTCTTTATGAAAAAAACTTAAAAATTGAAACACTGTAGATGGAACAGAAAGCTTAAGTGTACAGTGGTCACTGAAGAAATCAGATAGAAAAAAATTAAATTCATTTAATTAAATGAAAATGAGAAAAATAAAACCAAACAACAAACCAGAACCTTTGGGATACAGCTAAGGAAGTTATGAGAGGAAAAAAAAATCATAGCTTTGAGTGCTTATATTAAGAAATCAACAAGATTCAAATAAGTAATGGTGTACCTCAAGATCTCAGAAGAACAGCCCAGACCTAGAGGAATAGACAGCAAGAAATAATAAAGACCAAACAGAAATTAATGAAATAGAGGCTAAATAATCACTGCATAGGGTCAGTTGAAGAACTGATTCTTTGATAGAAATAAGATTGATAAACTTTTAGCAAACTAAACAAAAAAAGAAATGATCCAAATTAATAAAGTAACAACGAAGCCCAAGACTAGAGAGTCACTGTCAAATTCTACCAAACCTTTGAAAAAGAGCAAATGCCAATGCTTCTCAAACAGTTCCATAAAACAGAAAGGGAGGGAACCTTACCAAACTCATTCTATGAAGCCAGTACTCTGATGTTAACACTGGACAAGAACATAAGCAATAAAAGAAAGTTATAGATTGATTTCTCTGATGAACATATGAAAAAAATAAATTCTTACAGATCCAGTTTAAGAACACATTAAGATCATGTACCATGAACAAGTTGACTGCTCCAGGGCTACAATGTTGGTTTAACATTACAGAAATCAATAAATATCATACAGCAGTAGATAAAAACACTGAAATCATCTCAATAGAGGTAAAAAGGCCTTTGATAGAATTCAATACTCTTTCATGATGAAAACCTTGAAGAAACTATTAATGGAAGCATGGCACAATATAGCAAAGGCTATATAATAAATAAAAACTATAGGTTTATCCTCTCAAAATCAGGAGCAAGACAAGAGTGTCCGCTGTCTCTGATCTTATTCAGTATAGTGCTTGAAGTCTTAGCTAGAGCAATAATACAAGAGAAGGAAAAGGGAACCAAGTACGAAAAGAGGTCAGATTATCTTATTTTTCATACTATATGACCTTTTATTTTAAAATACTTAAAAGACTCCATCAGGTAACTTAGATCTGATAAACATTTAACAAATGACAGGACACAAGTTAAAATAAAAAAACAAAGCAGTATCTTTTCTGCATATCTGCAACAAACATAATGAGAAAGAAATTTGGGAAGTTCCCTTCATAATGCCTTCACCAAAAAAAAAATTATAGGAATAAACATAACTAGTGAAATAAAAGACCTCTACCGTAAAAACTTTAAAGACCCAGGGTTAAAAAAAGAGAGAGAAAGACCTCTTACACTGATGGACAGACTATTGTGCAAATGATAATTTTACCAAAGATGGTATACAAATTCAGCCCAACTCCTTCAAGTGGTAGTGTTCCAATGACACTTTATTCTCCACAGTTATAAAAAATTCATAAATTTTTTATATGGAAACACAAAAGATCACCAAATGTCAAAATCAGTCCTAAGTAGGAAGGAAACACTGGAGATACATCAAATGTAAACTATTTCAGAGCCATAAGTAGCAAAGCATGAGATGAGTCTCTATCAGAAGAGGACACAGAGGTAATATACATAGTAACATTTGTAAACAAAGATGTCAGAAACACATTGGCAAAAAGCTTTAACAAATGGCAACCATAATATCAATTCAGACTGAAGCAGAGATTGTAAAACCTGAAACTGTTAGAGGAAAACCAGTAAAACGCTTCAAGATACAGGTTGCTGTGGATACGTTTCTGTTGCTGTGGGAAAATATCCTGACAAACAGCTTAAGGGAGAGAGGGTTTAATTTGGCCCCAAGCCTGAGGGTATAGTGTGTCACATCAGGGAAGTCTTGGCACCTCAGGAGCTGATACTCCAGTCAGGAAACCAAGAGTGATGAATTCTTGTTCTTCGTTGTGCTTTGGGACCACAGCCCAGGGAATGGTACGACGGGTCGTCTCACCTCATAAACTGATATAGATAGTCTTTCACAGACATTTACAGATAATTCCTTAGGCATATCCAAGGTGACCTAATCTGGGTAATCCCTTCTGGCATTCCCAGAGGCTTATGTCCTAGGAGCTGTTAGATCCTGTCAAGTTGACAGTCAATATTAACTATCACATAGGCATAGTCAAGAACTTTCTGTAATAGATTCCAGCGGCACAAGAAATGAGGTAAGAGTTGATCTTCCAGAGGTCAATTCCCAGCAACTACATGGTAGTTCACAACCACCCATAATGAGATCTGGTGCCCTCTTCTGGGAACACATAAAATTAAAAGGCTTCTGTCTAACAAAAAAGACAATCAGCAGAGTGGAGAGAGCCTACAGAATTGGGGGGATGCCAACTATGTGTTAAACAGGAGTCTGATATCTAGAATACATAAAGAAAAATTCAACACTGTCACGACTGTGTCGACCAGCAAGGAAGACGCAACACCGGCTCTTCTTTCTGCAGTTTATTCAGGATCCTTCAACAATCTTCTGACCCTGGGAAAACCCTGCCCTCAGCCTAAATAGCCTCTGGGTGACCAACCTCAGCACGCCATGTAGGCACTGTGGATAGGGTCAGGTATGCGGAAGCAAGCCAGATCCTAAGCCTAGCCAAATATGGAATTGTTTTACCATGGAGAGTGCTCACCATCGGGTAGAAGGCAGAAGCCGGCGCCATCTTTAAGGTGCGGCTGCACGCAGCTCTCTACACAACACCTTAAGAATCACCTAGTTATTAGGTGGGTTATTGAACTGAAGTGAAAGTTGTCAGAAGAAAATATAGAAAATGGCCAATAAATACTTGGAAAAAAGTACTCAACATTTTTGGCTATAGAGAAATGCACATTAAAACTGTGTTGAGTTTTCATCTCACCCCAGTCAGAATGGTTACCATCAAGAAACCAAATGACAATAATTGGTGTTAAGAATGTGGAGAAATGGAAACCCTTAACATTCACTCTTTCGGGACTGTAAACTAGTATAGGCACTATGGGAGTCAGTGTATAAGTTACAAAAAAAGAAGAAGAAGAAGAACGGAAAGAAAGAAATAGAACTACCAGATGCCCCAGCCATACCATCACTTCTGGTTTAGCAGACAGTGAGGGGTTAATCTCCACATTCAAAGGTGGGAAAGGCAGTATTTCATGGGGTGGGAGTAGGAGTCAGTACACAGAGATACTCACATTCATGTCTATAGCTGCACTGTACACAACAGCTAAGGTATATAACCAGCTTAGATGTTCATAAGCCAATGAATGCATTAATATAGTCCATGTATACAATGGAATTTTGTTCAGCTGTGTCCATGTCGGAAAAGGACAGAATTGTAAATCATGTTAAATAAAGTAAGCCAAACACAGAAAAACAGATGTCTTCTCTCATGTGCGAGTGGGATTTTAAGTGTGTGATGGGTTTAGAACAGGGACTGTGAGGATGTGAAGGATCTAAGTGAGAAGGTAATGGGATACCTGTGACATAAAAAGAGACCATTTGTGAAGGTAAAGGTAATAAGGAGAGGACATGGAGGATGAATCGCAATATAGCATAATGATACATATGTGTGATGCAGTAATAATTTTCATTACTTGTGTACTGACTTAAAAGATTTAACAATTGAAACCAAGACTTAGTTCAATTAAAAATATTTTAATTACATTTTTATGTGGAGTGTGGCGTGTGTAAGAGAAAAGTGTGCCCCTGCTAATGCATGTAAATCAGAGGACAACTTAAAAGAATCCATTTTCTTCTACTATGTGGTTTCTGGGGGTCAAACTCAGGTTCCCAGACTTGGTGGGAAGTGCCTTTATTCACTGAGCCATTTTGCCAACCACTACTTTGACTTAGAAATTATTTGTGTGTATGCAGGGGTATATATGGGTATGGGTGCATGTGCATCACTGTGTAAGTAGAGGTCAAAGAACAACTTTTGGAAGTTGGTTGTATCCTTCCACCTTGGGTTCTTGGAGTCAAGGTCAGATTGTCAGACTTGCATGGCAAGCACTTTTACCAGCTGAGCTGTCTTGCCAGCCCAAAGACCTTATGTTAGTTAAAGAGGAAGGAGGTGAAGGCTGGAGAGACGGTTAAGGCTCAGTGGGTAAGAACACATACTGTTCCTCCAGAGGACCTGAGTTCTGTTCACAGCACCCAAATCAGGTATGCACAACAGTCTACAACACTCCCTTCTGACCTTCTCAGTCACCCATATGCACATGGCATATACTCACACAGGCACTCTTACATACACATAAAGGGAAAAAATTAAAAGGGGGAATGAGGTAAACGAGGAGCTGGATGTAAATAATAAAGTCATTTCTAGTTTCAGGTGAGATAAGGGCTGGGTATTGAACCCAAGGCCTTGCACATGTAGGGAACTGCTTTACCACTGACTCCATCCCTAGCCTTTCCTTTTTTTGAAGCAGTCTTGTTGTGTATTTCAGGCTGTTTTGGGATTTGGGGATCCTCTTGCCTCTGCCTCCTAAGCACTAGAATTACAACTGTACACTACCATGTTTAGTACATGTTTTGTTTTTATATCTGTTTCACTGTTCTAACTGCAGTGATAATAAATGCTGCAAGTGGTTGTTCTCATCAATTATGTTCAGGATAGCATTACTGACCTCAGGGCTTGTTGGTAAGTTCAGGATAATGAGACTCATACCTAACCAAAACACTTGCTAACAAGCATTCCTCAAATATCAGTTTTAATGAGATGTTTCATTTACTGAAAGATAGGGCTAGTATCATACTATTATTGAAGTCTCTACTAAATGGTTTTCTAAATGAGAACAGAAAGTATCATTGAATATTAATAGCTATATATACTGCAAGTGAATGTTTGCAAGGTTTCCTACAAAGAAGGGATTTGTATAGGTGTGCATGGATTCAGGACACCTGTGGTATTGGTTGAGTCTACCAGGTCTACATTGCCCAGTGCATTTTGTGTTGTAAGTTTTATTGGTATGGTTTTACTCTATACATACTGTTAATCTGTCTGTGTGTAAACTGTGCCACAAAGACATTTGAGCTGAATGAGCTTTTCACAAAGCCATAAAAATAGTAGTGAAAGCTTTGTAAAGCTTTTGGAGATGGTGGCTACTCAGGATCCAGAATGTTTATTATTGTTGATAGATTATCCTTGGAATGAAAATGGGTATGTAACTCATAGACTGCGTGTGTGTGTGTGTGTGTGTGTGTGTGTGTGTGTGTGTGTGTTTGGTTTTTCGAGCCAGGGTTTCTCTGTAGCTTTGAAGCCTATCCTAGAACTAGCCTTTGTAGGCCAGGCTGGCCTTGAACTCACAGAGATCTGCCTATCTATGTCTCCCAAGTGCTGGCATTAAAGGCATGAGCCACCACTGTCCAGCTACTTTTCTTTTCTTTGTGACCTCTTATATGGGAAACCATTTATCAAACATATTTTTCTGGTTCTACCTTGGAGTCCAGAATAAAACAAAACAGCTAAACAGCCCCTTCTAGCGTAATGAGAGACACTAACAAGTATAGACAGATTGGTGTGCATCTTCAAGGGGTGCAGAAGGGTGTGAGAACAAATGGAACAGACCCCAGTTATCTGAAGGGGAGGACTTGAGATCACATGTGGAAAGGGTCTTTGAATAGGATCTTGAAGGATGAAAAGCAGGGAAGTGAATTTAACGAGGCAGAGAGAACTAAAACTCTTTGCCAAAACCAACATACAATTATCTCTTTCTAACAGTGTTGTCTCTTTACTTTTCTTGAATTCCCTTCATATTTGAGTAAAGTTAAATGGCTGAACTCAAAGAAGAAGGAAGATTTTCTTTCAGTTTATTGTTATTATTTATGTGTATGAAGGAGTGAACGTGGTGGAGAAGACAACTTTTGGAGTTGATCTTTTCTTTCCATCTTTTGTATGGGTTTTGGGAATTGAGCTCAGATCAGCAGGTTGTAAGGCAAGTACCCCACTGAGCCATCTCATTGGCTCTGAAAATATTTTTTTATAATGATCAAAATAAAACTTTGTTAGTCTGTTAAGATAATAGGCAGTGTGCTGATTGCAGCAGCAACCTTTTGAAGCAACTGTTTAAGAAAAACTTGATGTTCCTGAGTTGAGAGTTTAGCTATCATATTAGTTCAGGGTCTCCAAACAACACACCTTCTTCTAGTAGAGCAGGACTCTTCATTCTTTTAACAGTGACATGTGACAGCATGTCCAAAGTGCTGTCAACCAGTAATGCCCACTTGAGCCTTGGGTGGTGTCTAGGGCTTTTACTGAGGATCAGTCGCGTCAGTATTAGTGAGACTTTTCATTGCTTGACAAAGTATCTGAGAGTTGAGCATTACCGTCCTTCGTCCTTAATGACTCTCCCTCTCTCTCTTTCCCCTTCCCTATTTTTTCTCATTTTTCTCTCTCCAGATCTCCAGAACATAGGACAGTAATACCCACATTCAGGGTACCCCCCCACCTGTACCCCAAATCTTCCCTGGAAATGCCCTCAGAGGTGTGCTTTACAAATCTTGTAGGTAGTTCTCAACCCAGTCAGGTTGTTGATCTAGATTAACTATCACAGTCTATAGGTTTATGATCTGCCTAGCAGCTGAGCTAAGGACCTACTGCCTCCATCCCAACAAACAAAAAATAGGTCTCTTCTCTGAATCACATTGTTAGTGCAAACTATCTGGTCAAATTGGTACTATGTGACCCAAAGCCTTACTTATACAGAAACATTCTTATCGGAGAGTATATCCCAGAGGCTCAGCACTCACATCCAGTCAAGGACAGTTACTCTTGGGATTATGCTGGCCTGCTAAATAAACTTTGTTGCACAGCACACTGGCCATTTAAGAAGATAGCTTTCTTCTGGCCTGCTCTCTGCCTAGCTACTCCCTTTCTAGATATAATAAACCTCCCTGGTCTCATCATTGTTGACCGTTCTTCCTAACTGGACTTTCCCTTGGCAGTGAGTAATTGGATCACTTACTGTGTTCATTCAGCAAGCAGTTGAGTGCTGCTGTCAGGCATAAGGCTCCGTGGTGGATTTTCAGATGGGTATGAGTCTTTGGCCTCAAAGAACTTACGTTTTCTTACAGAAGAAAATAATAAAAGTATTTCTGGTAAGCTATATGTACTTTGGGGAAGCACTTAATCTCACTAGAGGATATGGGTGTATATATGGGAAAATGTTGACGACAGCAGATACTTCCATAAAGATATCATTCCTAGAGTTGAGCCACAAAGATCTAATAGGTGTAATGGGATGTAACTAGTTTGCCCATGTGGCTGGAATAGTTTGTCCCATAATAGTTAGAAGATACATGTCTTAGGTTTTGCACAAGACTGAGTAGAAAACCTGTGGCTCAATATGAATCTATTTCTATTCATTGCCATGAATCTACTGAGAAGGCATTTCTCGGCTGTACTGAGTTTGTGGCAGTACTTTTAGACATTGCTCCCAGTCACTTGTGAGCGGTGGGAGGTGGGTATATGTGGATGTCTAATTTAGCGCTAGGAACAAGTATAACTGTATCTTGTTTGAAATGGGAGGGCAAATTCTTGCCTTATCTAGAAGAAATTTTGTGTAATTCTTTTCTAGGAAGCAGTTGCAGGGGTGGGTAAAAGTCTAGATTGAAATTTCATTAAATTACCTTGGCTTCTATTTATGTGATTCTTGGACATTCTAAGAATAATATGTTTGTTATTTGAGTAGTACATAAATTGTGTTATAATAGATCAAAAATATATTAATAATTGTAATGTTGAACTTTTAAATTGAACCTTGGGATTCTTTTTCCTAATAATTTTTTTTTTCTCTTTCTCCAGCATTACAGTGTTTCTGCCACCTCTGTACAAAAGACAATTTTACCTGTGAGACGGATGGCCTCTGTTTTGTCTCGGTCACAGAGACGACAGATAAAGTTATACACAACAGTATGTGTATAGCTGAAGTCGACCTAATTCCTCGAGACAGGCCATTTGTTTGTGCACCATCTTCAAAAACAGGAGCTGTTACGACAACATATTGCTGCAATCAGGACCACTGCAATAAAATAGAACTCCCAACTACAGGTAAGTTGTTGTATTAGCACCCCTCCCTTCAAAGCTTCTAGACTGTCTACAAGTGTTCACAGAAGTCATCAAGCTCGTCTTGTTGAAGGTAAAAGCAGAAAGTGACCTGCCCACAGTTGTAGAATTAGGAGTAGCCAGGGTCCTAACTCCTGGGTGTGTGCTGTTATAGAAAGCAATTCTAGGAAACTCATATTGTGTGTGTGTGTGTGTGTGTGTGTGTGTGTGTGTGTACACAAACTGGAAGACAACTTTTGGGAATGTAGTTTATTTCCACACATGTATTCTGGGAATTGAACTGATTGTTGCCAGGCTTGGTGGCAAGTGCCTTTACCCACTTAGCCATCTTGCCTGTATTTTTAAGTGTGGGTGTGTGTATGCATATGCACGTGTCAGAGGACACCTTGTAGGAGTTGGTTCTCTCCTTTGGGGTTCCTGGGGATTGAACTGAGGTTTTTAAACTCAGTAACAGGCATTTCCCCCCAGGAGCCACCTTGCCAACCCGGTGTAATTTTTAAGTATGAGGAAAAAAAAACCATCAGTGCATTTAACACTGGTTATCTAAAAAGGAGGAAAATGTTCAGATTTGCCACTTTATTCAAGTATCAGGGGACAGTAAAAGACTACGTATTGGTTGTCACCAAAATTCTTAGAGTAACTCAAGACTTTTCATATACAAAGGTAACAACTGTCTCCAAATAACTAATTAAATATGCAGTCTATAAGGATTTAAGTACTCTTCTGAAAGAAATTGCTAGAAATAAAATTCTAAATGATGAGAAATTACTCTAGAAGATGTCAAGAATGAAAAAATATGGTGGGGAGCAGTGAACCAAGTAAAACTTGGTAAATGCCAAAGTAATTATAATGAATATATTTCTAAATACTACATTTAAGATTATAATATCATACGTTCCCTTTCCTTTCCTCCCTCCAAGCCGTCTCATATACTTTCTTCCATCTCTCTTTTAAATTCATGGCCTTTTTTTCTTTAATTCTTGACACATATATATGTGTATATTAATGTGTTTTTGAAATGAGCAAATATTAATGTATTAGGAGAGTTTAAGAAAATAATTGGAATGTAATTAGAAATATAGTTGAGAAAAAATAGTTTAGAAAGAATGTGTATGCACAAACTAGTTTAAAAACAAGGCTTCTGTTCCCAGTGCTGGAAGGCAGAGGTTGGAGAATTCCAAGTTTGAGGCCAGCCTGGATGAACTACATGGTAAAACCCTATCTCACAAAAAAAGGGCAGGAGGATTTAAAAATAAAAATAAATAAATGAATGAATAAATAACTAGAATAGAAAACAAAAGTAAACAAGGAACTGTTTTGACTTTTAAAAGTTGGTGGTTTTATATACATACACACACACACACACACACACACACACACATACACGCATACATACACACATACAAATATGAGCCTTTGCAGGATCATTAGGAAATAGATAATTTATAAAGACTTTATTAACTATATTTGTAAATTTTTTTCCTCTGCTATAAACTTGTTGTAGACTTGGAATAAGAAGATAAGACCAGAGTGCTTTATAAAACAGTTGAGTTGCTGGACATTGTTTCAAATTGTTGGTTCCTTTACCAGTTTATTTGAGGTGACAGTGGGGCTAGGAGGCTGGTTGGCTGACTGACTCAGTGATGAATTAGAAGATGGGTTGGGGATGCACCGGGAGAGTAATAGGGTCTTGACAGAGCTGAAGGTCCAAAATGGGAGACCGAGGAGAAAGAAGACAGAATGGGGAGCTTGTTCTGGCTGTGAGCCCTGTGTGATGAGGCTCTCTGACTAAGTGATAGAAGTGGATACTTGGGAAATATGGAGGGTTTGGAAAATGTGGGTGCCACCTACAGTATTTTTGTTCTTGTTGATGTTTATTTCATTTGAGGACCTTTTTCAGAGAAGCAGTCCCCTGGCCTCGGTCCTGTGGAGCTGGCAGCTGTCATTGCTGGTCCAGTCTGCTTCGTCTGCATTGCACTTATGCTGATGGTCTATATCTGCCATAACCGCACGGTCATTCATCATCGCGTGCCAAATGAAGAAGACCCGTCACTAGACCGCCCTTTCATTTCCGAGGGCACCACCTTAAAAGATTTAATTTATGATATGACAACATCAGGATCTGGATCAGGTAATGTCATTCGCTGTTTATCTTTTCTTACGATATCTTAGTGAATCACTTTTGTTATTTAGCTGGTTGAGGCATCTGGCTTAATTTGCTAAAACTTTGGGATAGTGTGAATGCTATTCCAGATTTCAGCCTAATAAAGGTTGTTGAGCCTGGTGTCTGTCTGACTGCATAGTTTAATATAGATAAATTAGAGCTTGCTTTTACCATTGAAATAAATCAGTCACTTCCGCAGTTGTATAGACTTCAAAGTATCCTCTCCTATAGAATGGTACTTGGCTTTTTGTGAGCTTGGGAGGAAGAAAGTAGAAGAGCTTTTATTTTATTTTATTTTATTTTTTGAGACAGAGTTTCTCTGTTTGGCTTTGGCTGGTCTTGGAACTCTCTCTGCAGACCAGGCTGGCCTCCACCTGCTCCTCTCCCAAGTGCTGGGATTAAAGGCATATGCCACTCCTGCCCAGATAGAACACCATTCTTAAAAAGATAGAGTTGCCATGAAGAGATTCAGTTACCATTCTGCAGTTCTGGGGCTGTTCTCCTGGAATTTGGAAGGTTATTTGCCTTTTAGTGATATGAAATTGTTATTGTAATGCAAATTTGCGTGTGTCTGCCTGTCTGTCTGTCTGCCTGCCTTCCTGCCTGTCTCATTCACGTGCCTACCTGCCTGTCAGCCACAGTACACATGTGGAGGTCAGAGGACAATTAGTAGTTAGGGCCTCTCCTTCTACCATATGAATCCCGGGGAACAAACTCAGGTTATCAGGTTCAGTGGCAAGTACCTTCACCCACTGAGTTAGTGGGCCAGTCCAGTTTATTGTCTATTTTTAAAATTAAACTATTGCATTTTTAGTAACTTTTTATATTTAAAAGAAAATTTAAAACAAACAAATAAAAATAGTAATCCTATTAGTGACTGTACTATGATGTTTGCTTTTCTCAGGGTTTTTTTTTTTTGTGTGGACTCAGAAATAGACTGGCTGATTGCCTGAATCATCCTGAGATAGAATTTTGCATAATAGTATTTTTTTAAAGCCAAAGGAAATTATGTTTTATTTTTTTCTTGCTTATAGTTGGAAGAAGACTAAGAAGTGTGTCTGCTTTACAATTTTGGAATTTGATGTGTGGCTAACAGTCAGCAGGTCTAGATTCTGACATAATCTCTATGACTTTGGTCGATCCATATTTCCTCTTTCGGCTTCTATTTCCTTATAGAAATACGGAACAGATACTTTTGAAAAAAAATACTTAAAGGTGGTTTACTGAGATCTTTAGTGTGGCATTCTATACTTTGAAAACTATTGATTGGTTTTTTAAATAAGGGCAAAATTTATGGCCATTATGAAGATTTTGAAACAAAAATCTGTCTTACTTTAAAATAAATGATAGTAGAACATTAAAGCATGAGTTGTGACTGAGGAATAGTATAGCTCTGAAGCACAAAAATCACATCAATGCTTGAGGCACAGGCAATAATGTCTGTGTTGTGAGGAAATTAATACATATTGGTAGGTATGCATTCCTGATCACTCATTTGAGTTCTTGAGGAAGCTGATTCTACAAAGACCTACTATATGGCCTTTGGTAAAAATGTGGCAATGAATACTCAGTAGTGTGTTCTTTTTCTGACTGTTAGAACACATGAAAGCTTGCGCATGAAGCCAGGTCTTCCAAGGCAGCCCTAGGGACCCCTTAGTTAGGGACTCCTTAGGTAGTCCTCTATGAAAGGAGGCAGTGAGAGGCTGGACTGGGCTGGAGTGCTGGAGATATGATAAATTTTGGGAAGGAGAAGTAGACAAAAAGTATGTCAGGACTTTGCTGGTTTCTCCACTGATTCTGAGATTATACAAATGGTTCTCAAAGAAAGATCTCCTCACAAGGAATCCTGGTCCACAATAAGTAGGGGACAATATGCAGAAAACTAGGGTGATTACAGACCATTTAGAATTAGTCTCTTGGATCTGTTCTCTTATTGCCGAACTTACTCCCAGGGAAATTACAACAGCTCACGTTCACAAGCCCACTGGAAGGGGTCAAGGCATCACCATGCAGATGACAGCTGATTTCTAGCAGGTCTGTTTATTTGCCTTTGAAATGTAGCTGTATGAATTGGAGGGTGGAGTTACTCTCTCTTTCTACTTCCCCTTGTGTGTCTGGGACCACCAGGAGTTGTTCTGTTGTCTCAGAGCGTCCCCTTCCTTTCAGACCTCTCCATACAAAAACTTACCTCCATCATTTGCTAGCACTGTGACTGTGCAGCTGTTGTCTCCTGCTTGAGTCGTCCATCCTTAAAGTAAAAGCAGTGAGCAGTGCGAGTCATTGAATGATTGTGAAGTTCAAACGAGATAATGTGTGTGTGTGTGTGTGTGTGTGTGCGTGCGCATGTGTGAAAGGACTTGGCAAATTGAGTTATGTCCAGATGACAGGTATTGGTTTTAATTGAAAACATGCTAAAGAACACTCACATAGGGCTTCAATTTACTACACTGTACAAGGGAAAAGCTTAGTTTAGGATCTCCTTGTCTATCATAATTCACAGTGTGCAGAGTCCTCTCTGAGCTCAGGAAAGGCCATCTTTTCCCCTGGGTTCATATTAAAGCTTTAATGCCACTTTGTGTACAGGACTCCTACCCGTGACAATGTCCTGTCTTATTCATAATTCCCCAAAACTTCTCTCACTAATTGAGGAAGAGGTAAAACTAAATGTACCTTGATTTGAATGCCCATCTGTGAGTATATTGGAGGGAAGGTCGTGGTTCTACTTTGAGAGGATATTTTTGATTTTGAGAAGTGGAAGACTGAGGACCTAAGCTACAGTACTCTGTGTTTGAAGACAACCTGTTCCCTCCTGCACTAGTTTTAGCCATAGGCCATACTCGTGCCTATAGTTAAGTTGCAATCAGATTGTACAATATCTGCCAGTCTTAGACCAGAGCTTGGG
This sequence comes from Dicrostonyx torquatus, assembly GCA_028555095.1. Taxonomy (NCBI): domain Eukaryota; kingdom Metazoa; phylum Chordata; class Mammalia; order Rodentia; family Cricetidae; genus Dicrostonyx; species Dicrostonyx torquatus. Next base: position 7,890,851 of record JAQHUG010000048.1, read on the forward strand.
CTTGTGCAGGTGTGTGATCTCTTTAACATGATTGATAAGGCTTGTTTTCCACTATTGACTGCATGTGGAGCTTCAGGTTGAAGTTTCCTCTGAAGTGGTTTTAATGGTATGGTAGATTAAAACAGAATGTAGAGATCTATAATAGACTTGCTTTTTTTGTTTTTGTTTTTGTTTTTTTTTGAAAAAAAGATTTTATTACATTTATTTATTGTATGTTTGTTCTCTGTGTGCACACAACATGCTGTAAATGTAGAGTTCAGAATTCAGTTTTCTCCTTCCACCATGTGAAAACCAGGATAGAACTCTGGTCTTTAGGCTTGGTAGCAAGTGCCTTTACACACTGAGCTATCCTGCTAGCCTAGCCCAAGTATCCATGTGAGTTATAGCCAGTATAAATAATTAGTAGAATCTAAATTTGTTTTCATTTTGTATCTATAAAGGGAAGACACAGTTTCCCCTTGTCCAATTATCCTTAATTATTACTGTGTGTCTTAAATCTGTCAGGCTTCTTCAGACTTCCTGTTTATGCTTGTTTTAATTCCTCCCTGCTTCTTTTAGGTAGGTTCTCTCTGTAGATATTTACATTATGATTCATAATAGTAGCAAAACTATAGTTATAAAGTAGCAATGAAAATAATCTTATGGTTGGGGGGGTCCCTACAACATGAGGAACCGTATTAAAGGGTTACAGCAGAAGGAAGGTTGAGAACCAGTGCATTTCCCATTCAGGCAGGTAGCTAGGTTCTAGCAAGTACATTCCTTGCCTTGAAATGGTTTCTGTGGATTTTTTTTTAACTTTTTGAGACAGGATTTCTTTATGCAACAGTTTTAGCTGTCCTGGCACTTGCTTCGTAGACCAGGTTGGCCTTGAGCTCACAGAAATCTGCCTGCCTCTGCCTCCCTGAGTATTGGGGTTAAAGATGTACACTGTGGCCACCTGACTTTTGTGGCATTTTTAAATGATTTAATAAAAATTAGGTCAGCATTTATTTCTGTTAGATGTGTTCACATTCTTTTTCTCCTATAAATAAAGCATTTATTAGAGTCATCTTTCTAAAATCAAATTTTGCAGTCAGTCATTTTGCATATTCATGGCTGTGTTTTCAGAATCTTTGCCCCCCCCATTGGTCATCATGGGACTTGTCACTAGAACTGTTTATCTTCTGGCCACAACTTACCCTTTCTTCCACTTACATTCTCTTATATTCTCTCTCATGAATAAGACTGGTACCCAAAAGGTACCTTGTTTATTTCTTTTATTTGCCTTTGCTGAATACTCCTATATAACAACTTTCTTTCTCCTTTCGCCCTATCCCTTAAAGGAAAAGTTCAGCTTACTTCCCCAAAGCTCTAGGCAGGTGTATCTGGATTTTTTTTTTTTTTTACTACATTTCCTAATGGTTTTTCCCTTTTCATTTTTTGGAGTTGGGAAGGCAAATGTAGTCTGTTTTTCCAATAAGGTAAACGTTAAGGAGCAGTACCCACCTCTGCTCTGCCTACTGTCATCTGTGAGGTGTGGGCTGTTGGTGATTTAAGCTGTACTTACCTTTGTATTTAGGGTTACCACTGCTTGTTCAGAGAACAATTGCCAGGACCATCGTGTTACAAGAAAGCATCGGCAAAGGTCGGTTTGGAGAAGTTTGGCGAGGAAAGTGGCGGGGAGAAGAAGTTGCTGTGAAGATATTCTCTTCTAGGGAAGAACGTTCATGGTTCCGGGAAGCAGAGATTTATCAGACTGTGATGTTACGCCATGAAAACATCCTGGGATTTATAGCAGCAGACAACAAAGGTTACTGATGTTTCCTTTCTCATGTGTGCGCCTGTGTGTATGCGTGCGTGTGCATGTGTGTGCGTGCGTGCACACTTGTGTAGGGGTGCATGCATGTGGATGATGCTGAGATCTCTACACTCATTCTCCACCTAATTTTTGAGATAGGGTCTCACTGAACCTGGAACATAGCTGTTTTTTTACACTGATACTAGAAGTCTCAGGGATCTATCCGTCTGCCCAGCACTGGGATTACAGGTCTGCACTACCACATCTGGATTTTACATGGATGCTGGGAGTCGTGTATGACAGACATGTCCCCAGTTGAGCCATCTCCCCAGCCCCATTTCCTTACTTTTAGTGGAATATAACAAAGCCTAGAAGAGCTTTGTTTTTATAGAGATGACTACTAAATAAACACTCATGGGTTTGATGAGAAATAGATTTTTTTTATAAAGGTAATATTGATTAGGTCAAATACAATCTTTTAGAAATAGAACATTCTTAAGATTTTCTTCATGGCAATATGTTTTAAATATTTATTTTGTATGTCACTGTACATATGTGGAAGTCAGAGGACTTGCTTGTTAGAGACTTTTCCCTCTGCCATGTGGGTTCCAGGGATTGAACTCAAGTTATTAGGATTGGATTGGCAGTAAGTATATTTACCCACTGAGCCAGCTTGTAGGCCCATGATAGTATATTTCTAAATCTTTTATGAAGTTGTAAAATAGAAAAAAGCTATAAAAATGCTATATACTTTTAGTATTTTAAATTTGTCCATTAGTTAAGTATAGTCATAAAATAGAAGGGAAAAAACTAAAAACTGGTGGTCTAGAATTTGAGATGAGTCCAATAGGACATCTCAGTATAGACCAGTCCCCTCAATATACACCCAGTGCTGTGGTTGATAGGACATCTCGGTATAGATCAGCCCGTCTGTCTGTCCCCACCTCTCCACCCCTGCCCAATACTGGGGTTAGTAGGACATCTCCTTGTGGACCAGCACACACACACACACACACACGCACGCACACGCACACACACACACACACAGTGCTGGGTTAGTAGGACAACTCAGTGTAGACCAACATTCCCCTCACTCACCCCCACACACAGTGCTGTGTTCAGGGTAGACCAGCTTCCCCCACTAAGTTCTCTAGTTTCAAGCCCAAGGCCTTCCTTGTACATGCTAGACAAGTGCTTTACAATTCTGCTCTATCTCCATCTACTATGGCGTTATTTTTGAGGAGAGTAAAAATAATTTGTCAGTGTATTCTCTTCTGACCTGGCAGGGATTAAATAATTCCTTAGTACTGTAAGGAAACTCAAATAAACCGAAGTGTGGTTTCTGCTAAATTGCTTTGTTGCTGGAGCCACATGAGCACTATGGACAGTGTAGTGCCAGTGTAAGATGTCATGTGCTCAAGGAGCAAGGAAGCTGCACCTGTGAAGTCAGAATGAGGGGTGACTGCCAGCAGCCACCTCAGACCCTGCTTGTGTTTCCTGGCTTCAGTTAGGTAGTACCTTTATGCCACAATTGACCTAACTTTTGACATCCTAGCCCCAAATCTAGTGTATTTCCTGCTTTCTTATTAAAAACAAACAGTAACAAAGACCACAACAATGACTATCATTTATATCTTGAGACTTGTAAGTAGGCTCTCCTTCCCTTTTTCTAATGTCAGGTGGTGCTATGAGGGGTTTTACAAACTATTTGGCTTCTTTTATTTTTTAGTTTATTTTAGCATGCATTAAATTTAGAGGTTGTATTAGTTTATGTCATTATTGGGGCAAAATACCTGACAAAAACAACTTTGGGAAGGAAGGAATTTTTTGTTGTTGTTGTTCATGGAGGAAGGCATGGTGATAGCAGCATGAAGGAGCTGGTCACATTGCATCTGCAGTCAGGAAATCGAGGGTGGTGCCTGACCCCTTTTCCTACTAATGCAGCCATGGAATAGTAGTACTGTCCATATTGAGGGTGAGTCTCCTCACCTCATTTAGACCTCTCGGAAACCACCCTCACAGACAGCACCTAGAGGTTTGTCTCTGAAGCATCCTAAATACAAGCAAGTTAACAGTTAAGATTAGACTATAGGCCAGGTGGTGGTGGCGCACACCTTTAATCTCAGCACTCGGGAGGCAGAGGCAGGTAGATCTCTGTGAGTTCAAGGCCAGCCTAGTCTACAAGAGCTAGTTCCAGGACAGGCTTCAAAGCCACAGAGAAACCCTGTCTTGAAAAAACAACAAAAACACATAAATGAAAAAAGATTACCCTATAGAGGCCCAATCTGATTGGTTTCATTGGTTTCCTAAACTTCTTAGGCTGTGACATGAGGAAGCTTATGGTGGCGATGGTGGTGGAAACAGTAATGGATAGTTAGCAGCGATTATCCTGATTCCTAACAAGTCAGTATTTAATTAAAAACAGAGAAGTAAACTAAAGTAATGATCACAGTCTGACTGCCCGTGGCTCTTAGCATTCTTCTATTTTGATTGCTTAGTTCACTCACTCAATTCTCATGACAGCATTTTTCTTATTGTATTTTTATAATTTTTGTTTATATTTTCATTTGTTTTTTAAGATTGCTGCAGCTGGCTTTGAACTCATGATCTTCCTCATTCCATCCCCAGTGCTGAGATTACAGAGTTTGTCAACACCAGCCTACTCCTATTTTTTACTATTTGCTTGTTTGCTCAATCTTACTCTTCTGGCTGATTTGTAAAAAGGCTCTGATTCTACAAACAGTGATTGTTTCCTTAAAGGCTCACCAAGTTTGTGATTTCAGGTTCTGCTATGGTGGTGGCTGTTTGCACTTGAAACTGAAACCTCTTTTGCTCCATCAGGCATGGTCCAGGTTACAACACAAAGGTGCTAACTGCTGAACCTTTTGTGCCCTGAAGTGTCATTTGTTCAAGCAGCAGTCAGGTGGATGCTGTCATCTGGTGGTCACGATGGGAACTAACTGACCCTGCTGACTTTCTCTCATCCCTTTTTTCTTTATTAGGGCACATCCTAGACTTCTTACCTCAGTTCTCTTTTTCTTTATCTTCATCCTCTTGATTTGGTTAATTTTGCCTAGGCCAGCCTTAAATAGAACAACATAAAAAGGTTTATTTTTAATTATATCTGTGTGCGGATTTGTGTGCTTGAGTACAGGTGATCAAAGAGGACACATGCATAGGTTGTCCTGGGGCTGGAGTTCCAGGAACTTGTAAGCTGCCCAATAGGATGCTGGGAATTGAACTCTGATCTCCTCAAAAGCAGTATTTGTTCTTAACTTCTGAACCATCTCTCCAGTACCTTGGGCATCCCTCTTTGTATGTATAGTCTTTTTTCCTCTTCCTTCTTCCCTGGTGGATACCTCAGGAAATCTCCCTTTCCTGCCATCCTCTATCTGTGTGTGTTTAGGCCTTTCGGAACACAGTTACACATGCAGCAGATGTACACATGAGCTAGTGATGTGCCCATTACCAAGGAAAGACTTTGGGAATTGAAGGAAGAACAGTTAAAAAAGAGAAGAAAAAAATAGTGTCACTAATCTCTTAAGTTCTTTTTGAAAGTACCAAGAATGTACGGAGCCAAAGAAATGGCTCAGAGCCTAGGTTCAACTCCTAGCACCTACATGGCAGCTCACAACTGTCTGTAACTCCAGTTCCAGAGGATCCAGTACCCTTTTCTGTCCTCTGTGAACACCAGGCACACAAGTGGTAAACAGCCATATATGCAGGTCAAACACCCAAACATATAAATAAAATTAAAAATAAAGGAATGAATCTCCATATTCTGTAGTTCCATCTTGTTTCTTGATCTCATCTTCCCTCCCCACTCCTCCCTCAACTTTCCCTCCTCCCCCTTTGTTGTTTTGGTTTTTGTTGTTGATGCTGTTGTTGGTTTTCCAAGACAGGATCTCTCTGTGTAACCCTGGCTGTCCTGGAACTCAGTCTGTAGATCAGGCTGGCCTTTAACTCAGAGAGCTGCCTGACTCTGCCTCCTGAGTGCTGAGATTAAAGACATGTACTACAGTCTATAAAATATAGGATTTATTTTATGTTTTCTTTTGTTTATAGCTAGTAGGGATCAGCACATTTTAAGGTCTCATGTACCAAACATTGTATTACCTACTATGTATGTATGTATGTATATATGTGTATATATATGTATATATTGTGTATATAATATATTATATATACATATATATACATATACACACACACATATATATGTATGTTTTTTTCTTTGTAACTTTGGTGCCTGTCCTGGAATTAGCTCTTGTAGACCAGGCTGGTCTCGAACTCACAGAGATCCGTCTGCCTCCCAAGTGCTGGGATTAAAGGCATGCACCACCACCGCCTGGCGTATTACCTACTTTAAAAAGAAATCCAGTTCTGTATTCTCTTTAACATCTTAAGAGTCTTCTAAGTAGGTCGCTGTTCTTGTGTAAAAGAAGCATAACCCCATTGAGAAACTAACTTGTCTGAGGCCACGTAATCAATAGTATACAGACCCCAGATTCCTGCCTGGGTCAGTCTGACTTGTTTTAGTTAGGTTTTGTATTCCTGTAGTAAAATGCCATGACCAAAGCCAAACTGGGGACATAAGGGTTTATTGCAGCTTATATATCATGATCACAGTCCACATGAAAGGAAGTTGGAGCAGGAACTGAAATAGAGGCCATGGGGAATGTTTTGCTCCCCATGGCTGGCCCAGCCTGCTTTCTTTTAGCACTCAGAACCTCAAGCTAGAGGTAGCACTGCCCATAGTGAGTGCCTCCCCCACCCCACTCCCACATCATTCATCAGGCTCATCCACAAGCCAATTTAGTGGGGTCATTTTCTCAGTTGAGATTCCTTCTTCCCAAATGACTCTAGCTTATGTCAGGGTGACATAAAACTAGCCAGTATATGACTTAAGGGTATATCTTTTACTGAACTGTGTTGTCTCTTGTTTTACCATCTACTTCTAAATTTAATAGCATTTAACTCGCATCCTTACTGTTACTGCTTTGGGAAAACATTTCAGATGCATGTATCAGCTTACCAAGGAACTCTTAGCACCCACATTCCAAGTGGTTTAGGTTCTACATCACCTTGTATAAAATGAAGCTTAGTCTTAGTCTTTTCAGCTGTCTCTTCTGACACTTCAGTTCCTTTCTCAGCATCAGAGGCACCACTGTGTTTGGTTTCCTGAGGTATCAACTTGTCTGGCATCTTTGAGAACTGTACAGTCTGTCGCTAAAACTTGTCAATCCTCACCAAAGCTCACTGCAGTTTTGTCACATGCTGTTTCATCCACACTGAGGCCGTGCTGGGCTCCCTGGGTGTTTCTCATCCCCACTCCCTGCTGCCCTTCTTCCCCTCCAGAAGCAAACACTGAACACTAACTAATCTGACCCAGGTCCCTTCCTAGGAACTGAGGAGCCTCAGCTCGGCTACTCTGTAGTCTAAAGAAATCAACATTGTAGGAATAGGAATCCTTTTGTCTTAAATGAAAGTATTCATCCTTGCTTTGTCTCAAGAGTAGGGGGTGTACTCCAAGGGACTACACATAAAAGTGTAGAAAAATTGAATATAAGAATGTGGAAGAAATTCATGCAAACTTAAGGTGACATCATGTTACAATTGTGTGATCAAGACTGAGAGTGGAAAGTGGTAAAAGCTTGAGTTGAACTGTGTGCTCTGATTTCCAGACAATGGCACGTGGACTCAGCTGTGGCTGGTGTCGGATTACCATGAGCACGGCTCACTTTTTGATTACTTGAACAGATACACTGTTACGGTGGAAGGGATGATCAAACTGGCTCTGTCCACTGCAAGTGGTCTTGCCCATCTTCACATGGAGATTGTCGGTACCCAAGGTAATACTTTCTATAGTTCTATTATTTAAGCATAAGTTCCTATGAACGTAATATCTATTCAGAACTCAACTGGAAATGTGTAGCTTTTAAAATTTTAATGTTTTTCCAATGCAAATCTCAGAAATATGGAAATTTACTTAGAGATCAACAAACAACTTTTTCACCTTAATTTTTTAGTTATTAGATTTATATTGTCTGAAAATTTGAACAGAACTTCATCCCTTTTGGTGCAATAACTTAGTGAGGTTAGTAGTAGCCTAGTTGTTATAGGTGATGTAACTGAGTGTGTTCACAATGGGACAGGCAGAGCTTCGGTACCTAAAAAGTGAGTTGTGATTGCTGTCACTTGTTAAGCAGTCATGTCTAACTTTTGGTTTCCAATAGGAAAGCCAGCTATTGCTCATAGAGATTTGAAATCAAAGAATATCTTGGTGAAGAAGAATGGAACTTGTTGTATTGCAGACTTGGGACTGGCTGTGAGACATGATTCTGCCACAGATACAATTGATATTGCTCCAAACCACAGAGTAGGCACTAAAAGGTACACTTAGGAATAAATGCTGTTTAATAATGCCTTATGTCAACTTCTTTTCTTTCCTATTTTCATATACCTATCTCTTCTGAAACTCAAACTTGGCCCTTTGTTAGACTGTTCACAAGCTTTTGGAGCCTTTATTCCTTTGAAGCCTGCTTACCTAACTTGAAAATGAGCCTGTTATTTTTTTCTGCTGTGTAGTACTCCATTGTGTAAATGTACCACAATAACGACACTTACTTAGACATACAATGAGGACACTACGAGTTCTTAGACAACAATGAGGACACTAAGAGACTTACATAGACCTCATATACATGGGAAAGTATAAAAAGACAAGATCTCCTGTGTAAATTGGGAGCATAGGGACATTGGGGGAGGCTTGAAGGGGGAGGGGAGAGGCAGGGAGGGGAGCAGAAAAAATGTAGAGCTCAATAAATATCAATAAAGAAAAAAAACAAAAAAACAAAAAAAAGATTAAAAGAAAAAGAAAATGAGCCTGTTGATAGTGCAGCCCTTCTAGAAAGTTTCATGAGGAACTTACCTAAGTTAATTGTAAGTACAGTGATGTCTTAGTTGGGGTTTCTATTGCTGTGAAGACACACCATGACCATGGCAACTCTTATTTTAAAAAAAAAAAAAAAAACCATTTAATTTTGATGGCTCTCTTACAGTTCAGAGGATCGGTGCATTATTATAGTGGGACATGGTAGTGTACAGGCAGACATGATGCTAGAGAAGGAGCTGAGAGCTTTATATCTTGATCTTCAGCCAGCAATAAATGATCTGTCTCACTGGGTGTGACTTGAGCATACATGAGACCTCAAAGCCCGCCTCCACAGTGACACACTTCCTCCAACAAGGCCACACCTCCTAATAGTGCCACTCCTATGGGGATCATTTTCTTTCAAATCACCACAAATAATAACTAATAATAGTCTATAGCGGGCCATAGTTTCTGTACTGTAGCAAGGCTGTTTTCATATTTTCTGTTGTCTTTCTTCCTTAGAACTTTTGTATATGCTGTCCTTAAAACATACATCCCCTCCTGTTCCCTTAATATCCCTCCTGTCTCCAGAAAGCCTTTTCTGGTCCTCAGGACCCTTACATGTTCCTGGCACAGCACAATGATAAATGCTAATTTGAGGCATTTGCTGTAACTGTTCTCATGTTATGTTCTGTCCACTTATGTGTCTGGGTCTTTGTATTCCATTGGATTGCAAGAGCAGTTTTGTGTTCCAGGTATTTGTTGAAGTGCCTAATACACTTTCATAAATATTTGTTGCATTCGTGTGTTCTCAAAAGAGCCTCCATATGTAGGTGTCATTACTCTTAATTCAGATGAGAAAACCGCCGTGTTGGTTAAGAAATGTGTGTCAGCACGCTTCTGACAAACTGAGATGGACCCGGAGCCTTACTGTGTCTAAAAATCACAATTCCTTCAAAACCCATTCCTTGAACTTGGAGAAATCCAGCAGCTTCAGTCAATCTAAATTGTAATTACAATTTCTGGGTTCCATGGGGATTTGCAAAACTCATGACTGGCTGAGTGAGCCTTAGTAGTGGTCTGTAGGACCTGTAACTATAGCAGAGTTTTAGAAACTTCAGAGCTGGGCAGTGGTGGCGCACAGTTTTATTTCCAGTACTTGGGAGGCAGAAACAGGCAGATCTTGCCAGCCCGGTCCAGAACAACAGAACAGCCAGGGCTACACTGAGAAACCCAGTCCCAAAAACTTAAAAAAAAAAAAAAAGGAAGAAAGAAAGAAGCCTCAGAACCCAGTAATTGGTAATGTAGCATCAGCATGACTGCCATTACGTTTATCATTTCATTTATCCCTTCTTCCCTGTTTTTTACTGTTTTGGTTAGAAAGCTTCTAGATTAAACTATGTGCCCCTAAACAGTACTCTAGGGTGATGTACACTAGGATGTTTGTAACAGTCACAGCTGTTCAGTGTGTGTCTTTCAGAAACCATGATCAGAAAGAAGACAGATGGCATGGCACTGCCTGCCGTTTCGGCATTTCATGAGATTTAATCAACATCATTAATTTGCAAACCAATTTAGATACTTAATATTTTGCTTGAGTCTGATATGATCTCAGTTATGTGATATTTTGTGTATGTGTTTTTATAAGGAGTCCAAAAGGACTGACCCTTGTGTAACACTCACGGTAAGGGGGTGATTTTTTTTTCACTTTGTACTTTATATACTTGGGGAATTTTTTATAGGAAGTTTGTATCATTTTTTTTTAAAACAGCTCAACCAACATAAAAAGAGAAGTTTGCTGGGTTTCATCATGTACACCTTTAGTCCGGACACTTGGGAGGCACAGGCAGGTGGATTTCTAAGCCAACCTAGTCTATATACTTTTTCAGGCCAGCTAAGGCTTCATAGTGAAACCCTGTATGTCTGTGTTTTTCTCAGAAGGAAAAGACAATATATGAAGCAGTTCAAAATGAATGTCAGCTAAAATGTTGGCTTCTTTTTTAGGTACATGGCCCCTGAAGTTCTAGATGATTCCATAAATATGAAACACTTTGAATCCTTCAAACGTGCGGACATCTATGCAATGGGCTTAGTGTTCTGGGAAATTGCTCGACGCTGTTCCATTGGTGGTAAATCGCTCTCCTTCCCCCAGTAGTTTATCATGAGAAGTTAGTCAAGAATTTTCTTTCCCCTTGACTGAAATTCTACAGTCAGTAGTCTGACAGGTGACCACTGGGAATACCACAGGGAACAAAAGATAAACCTCACCAATACACAGCTTTATCCAGTTCTCTCCTATTGCTGTTTAGTCTCAGTGTCAGAACCTAGCCTCTTGTTATCGTGGATTTAGTTATTTAAAAAGCCACCTGAGAAGCTGTTTTTAGTATGGACTCAACTACAACATCTTTTTTTGTTTTTAAGACTGTGGTTGTTTTCTCCAGCTTGATTATTGAAGATCCATATACATTTACATTAACATTTCATACTTTTTAGATTGTTTGTTTTAGCTTTTGGTCTTATATTAGACTAAGAACTTACTTGTCAGTATTTGCTCAAAACATTGTCTCTTAGGCTTAGGAATCTGGGAGGAGACTTAGAACTTGAAGACAGTAAGGGATAGCATATGTTTGGTGGTATAGCATAGGATATGTTATTAATGGGCAGAAGCAGAGGAAGGGATTTGTGGGCCTCACATCCCTTTATAAGAGTATCCAGGCATCTAGCCAGAGGCTGCAGTCACAATAACATCTTGTCTTCTGCCTGCTGGAGCTATAGTCAGAGTGTCTGCCTGGTCACCACAGCACACTGGGTTCCTTCTCTATTCTGTGACACAGTGCTCCTCAAAGGCAGGCTCAAGGAGGAGAGGCTCACAGTTCCCAGTTACAGCTATTCTGGAGGGAAGTCACAGTGGTGGGAGCCTGAGGGAGCTGGTCACATGACATCCAGAGTCCAGCAGTAGAGAGCAGTGAGTGCATGCTGGTGCTCAGCTTGCTTTCTCAGTTACACACTCCAGGATCCGTTGCTGAGGAAGGAGTCCTGCCCATAATTAATATGAGCCCTTCCACGTCAATCAAAATAATCCTTCACAGGCATGCCCAGAGATCTATCTCCCAAGGATTCTAGAGTTGTCAAGTTGACAGCATTATCCTTCACAAAAGTATAGGCGCAGTGATGGCCCTAGTGGGTGGGGTATTGGTGCGGGTATGGGGGAGATACATGCATAAAGCTGTGAATGTGACCTGCACCTGCCCGCTCTAGAGGCGGACCACAGTAATGAACCTGTCAAGTAACCTTCCAGTGATAGGCAGTTCCTGATTAACTGGGATTGTTTTCTAACCAATACAGGAATTCATGAAGACTACCAGCTGCCTTATTATGACCTTGTACCTTCTGATCCATCAGTTGAAGAAATGAGAAAAGTAGTATGTGAACAGAAGTTAAGGCCAAATATTCCAAACAGATGGCAGAGCTGTGAAGTGAGTGTTCCCTTTTGATACTAGGCTGTTTGCTCCACTGTTTCCACTTAGGAGGCAGAATGTATCATAATGTAAGGAAAAAAGTCTCAGATTCTTTCTCATAAGCTGATAAGTAAAAATAAAATAACTTGCTTTTCTTGAATATTAAAAGGACCGTGTAACATTTGCAGTGGTCAGTGGCATGTCTGAACATTGTTAGACCTCCAAATGAAGTAAGGTGTTTGCTATTGACATGATTACCTCCCTCCAGCCAGGGTAGTGCAGAATACGGTGTCAGACACTGGACAAGAATGAAGAGGACTGTCAGTCCCAGCTCGGCTCCCTTTCAGACTCACACATGGACAGGTTGCTTCAGTTCTCTGGAGCTTAGCACCCCTTTGTCAGATGAGGAGCTTGGGTACAATCATCGCAGCGCTTCAGATGTATGACCTGTATTCCTAAGATTGTGTAGGGCTGCTTCTCAGGAGGGAGGGGTCATCCCCAGCTCTTAAAGATTGTTGTAGGAATTCATTCTTAGCTATAAATTCAAAGAAGTCATTAGACAATTTTTCTTTTTTTTTGTGGTCTTCTGAAACAGGGTTTCTCTGTGAAACAGTCCTAGCTGTCCTGGTACTCTAGACCAGGCTGGCCTTGAACTCACCGAGATCTGCCTGCCTCTGCCTCCCAAGTACCGGAAATAAAACTGTGCGCCACCAGTGCCCAGCTCTGAAGTTTCTAAAACTCTGCTACAGTTACAGGTCCTACAGACCACTACTAAGGCTGGGATTAAAGGTGTGCGTCACCACTGCCTGGCTCATTAGACAAATTTTATTGGCAGCTGTTACTGTTCTGATAGTGGAGCAGGATATGCCTTCCATACTTGACATTTCGTAGTTTAGGGACATGTGGACAGCTCAGTGGTTTCCCACTGACATCAGTGTGCTCCCTCGGAGTTGTGGCCGAGTTGGTAGAGTGCAAGCTTAGCATACCAGCTGTCTGGGGCTTGTTGACCAGTGTCACTTTAAGGCAGGGCGCTGGTATACAGACCTGTTATCCCAGTATTCCAAAGGGAAAAGCAGGAAGAACAGGAGTTCAAACTTAACTTTAGCCAGTTTCTGGCCAACCTGGGGTACATGAGACCCTATTTCAAAATAACAACGTTAGATCTCTTAATTGGGCCTCGAGGAATTATACTAAAGTAGTGTTTTGTGGTTTTAGGAAAGTCTCACCTGTAGTTTGGTAATTTCTACAAAGCTCTACTGTTAGTTGTTGGTAAAGTACCAAACATATACGTTCCTACACAGAAAGTCCAGGTAGGACACATACCAAACAGGAACAGGTTACATGGGGAAAGCAAAAGAAAGGATGTTTTTCTTTTCCTTAAGAATGTTTTAAGAGTAAAAGAAATTTTTGTGTGACACCTTAAGTAAAATGCAGTGTGCAGACCCTGAGACAGCTCAGTGTGCTCAGAGTTTTCATGTGCTAGAACTCGACAGACAAGGGTGTGCTTTGGGTAAAACTGTCTCCAGTACTTAAGAGCGCAGATGTGAACTACTCACACACACATTTAATACCTGAAGCAGTTTAAAGACAGACGGCTTTTCAGTGGAAAGAAACTTGTTCACATTAAGAACATGTACAGCCGGGCGGTGGTGGCGCATGCCTTTAATCCCAGCACTCGGGAGGCAGAGGCAGGCGTATCTCTGTGAGTTCGAGACCAGCCTGGTCTACAAGAGCTAGTTTTAGGACAGGCTCTAAAGCCACAGAGAAACCCTGTCTTGAAAAACAAAAAAACAAAAACAACAACAACAAAAAATCCCAAAAAGAACATGTACGGTGCACAGTTACTGTTATGATATACTGATTGATGCCATCACTGCTGCGTTGTTTTCTCAATTCGGTTACTAGTTTTCTGGGTACTTATTGCTATTTCATGTTTCTAATTTTCTAGAGTTTAAAAGTCTCTTAGGTGAAACACATATGAGTATGGAACTGGCTAAGCTTGCTGGCACAGGCCTCTAATCCCAGCTGCTCAGGAGGCCAGCAGAAAGGTCACATAAGGCCAGCCTTGGTAATGGAGTGATACCTAGCTCAAAATAAAAACTAAAACAAAACCCGTAAAATCAACATACAGCTCAGTGCTAGAGTGCCTGCCTAGAGTGTTTGTCCAGCAGCACATGTGCAGGGGACACACGTGCCCCAGACAGTCAAGTACATATTGTTTCTTGTGGGCCTTCTGCTCTTTCGGTCTGGTTCTCCCAGAACCACTGTGTGGCTTTTTGTCCTGAAATTCCTTTTTGGATTTTTTGTTTTTGTCCTTCTGAGCCTCTATCTTCCTGTTCCTTTGTTTACTCCTCTCTTTCAGGACTCTGTTCAAATTGCCTCTCTTGGCATGTTCAGTCTCCTCTAAATTGTTTTTCTTCTTGGCATTTACCACCCTGAAGGTCTGTATTTTGCAGTAATTTATTAATTGGTTTATCTCTGGAATACAAACTTTTTGAGGACAGGGATTTAACAGGTTTGCTCACTGTTGTGTCTAACACCTACAGAAACATTTGTTAAATGATAGACATTCAAAAATATTTGTTTAAGTGAACATATATATATATGAATTGGTTCATGGTCCTTTAAATCTAGAAGCTTATATTTTTTAGGAAATACTTCTGAAGAAGTCTTGGATAGCCTCCCATGTTTTTCTTCACCTCTGCTTACCTGAATATAAGACTACTCCCATCCCCAATTTTTTTTTCCACTTATTGGGAGATTTATCAGCTTCATGTTCTAATTCTGTTTTTCCATATATATTCTCATTCTCCCTCCCTTTTCCCTCCTCCCCATGACCTCCACCTTACCTTTCTCTCAAATTTTTAATTTCTACAAGTACTTACTTGTTCTCCGAATGTTCCTCCTCTTCACTACTTACAGAACCTTCACTAGACATTTATGTGGTGCTGTAGTATAAAATACAGGGACTCTGAGGGAGAGAGAGGGAAGTAACTTTGCATATAAAGACTACACAGAGAGAATAAACTCAAACAAAACACACGAACCAGTGATAAATACCAGTGTTTGGTGGTGCTGGTGTGAGGGTCGGGCACGGGGCCTCGCACATCCTGTGCAAACGATGTTCCAAGGAGCTGCACCCCATCCACTAACAGTAGAGCTTTGGTGTGGTGTTCTCTGTTTCTGTCTTCTGTTGGTTTCAGTTTCTCCATTTCATGTTACTTTTATCAAATGTTTGATCAGACCCTTTTCACTTTTAACGAGGGTTTAGGTGCTGGTTGAACCTCTGTGTCATGTGACTGCAGCTTCCTTGTCTCTTTGGGTTGTTTTCTTAGGAAGTCACTGTTGGTGATCTGTTCAGGCCTGTTCTCTTGGGCTGCCCAAATCTCCAGAGTCCACCCAAGAAGAGCCTGTACAAGCACTGCCTCCCTGTTGGAGAACGTTTACAGTCTGAGAACTTGCCTGCACTTATGCTCTGGAACCAGAGATAGGTCTTCTCTCAGATGAAAACCCTCAGGTCTTTTGCTAGGATGGAGAAGTGGCTGGATCCCTAGCTGTGAAATGTTGGAGTGGACAGTGCCAGGGTTCCAGCCCTTTGAGCCATTCTCCCTACTGTCTACCCTAAGCTTTGTCCTAAAGCACTTTAAAATGCATTTACGTTCTTACCCAGTGTCTCAGGTGGCATCAACCTTTTGAAGTCCCCTGAGAGAGACGTCCACAGCCTTTCCAGCAGCTGGCACCTGGGCCTTGACAGATACTAAAGTCCACGTTTGCTACTACAAACAATGCTAGAATAGGACCTTATACATGTTTTTTAAAGTCGCAGAAAGAAGGTCGTCCCAGATTAATGGCAACTGGTATGTCTGCATTAATTATTTTTCTCATATTTTCTTGTAGGCCTTGAGAGTGATGGCTAAAATTATGAGAGAATGTTGGTATGCCAATGGAGCAGCTAGACTGACAGCTTTGCGAATTAAAAAAACATTGTCACAGCTCAGCCAACAGGAAGGCATCAAAATGTAACTGCAGCTTCTTGGGGACTCTCCTCTCTTCATATCTGCTCCTGGGCGTGTTTGGGAGGCCTGTTCTACCTCACTGGGAGAGCGGAGGGCACTGCTTCCTCTTGCTGCAGTGGAATATGGTCATTTGAAAGCTTCCCAGAGTTCCTCTGGGCCCAGAGGCCGCCACGGGGATCCTTGCTGTGCACTGCGACGCTTCTTCCCAGGACAGTTACAGGATGTTGTGTAGTCTACTTTTGTTTTTATCAGCAAAGCTTGTTTTTAAAAGATGACTGCTGACCCCTAGGGAGCTGCTGTGCTGATGGTCATCCGTGCAGGTGAAGGCGCTGGGGCGTCGAGTTAAATGAAGCACTTGTGGTTTTCACTCCTGGTTAGTACATTCTCAGAGGATTCTGAACCACTAGTTTCCTTGATCCACTTTGAATGTACTGTTTTATAATTTTTCAGGATCTGAAACTAACACCTGAAACTCGTAGTCTAAAAAAATGACCTCGTGTAGGCGTGAGGGGCACAGTTGATGCATTGTGTTTATGTGTGGCTCCTGCTCCTCACACTCAACACCACATGCCTTCAGCGTGGGCTGTGCTGCACCAGTAAGTGCCACTGCTCCATCTTTCTGAATGGAAACGAACAGAACTTCTTCAAGTCTGTTAAATCTTGTATTGTTTTCATTCAAAAAAAATGTATTTTTCTGAGTAACCTAAATCTTTTCTGGGTTTGTTTTTGTTTTTTAAGAGTTTTTGTGGTAGATGTCATTCAATATTTATGCCTTTTTCCTACCCAAATGTGCTAGAACCACTGAGGCAATGCAGTAGCATTAAAAAGCAGTTATTGGCCATGTGGGAACATCCCCACATTGAGCTTTAAAGCTTTGCAGCTGAGATGTGTTTTCTGAGTTTATTTTAAAAAGTGAAGTGGCACTGCAGACACGCACAGTGTTTTATGGATTTAATCATTGTGGCACACAGACTCATTCTTCTGAAAGGAGAGCTCTGTCTACTGCCTCATCAAAAGTTGTATGCTTTTCTGTAAGCCATTTTTTTCTTCATCTAATCAAAGACTGGTTTTTCTGTTTTGAAATGAATTGCATTTAAAATTCAAATGTGGTTAATGTTAAATAACAGGCCTTTTCTAGGAAGGCAGAGATAGTTAATTTGAATATGCAACAGGTGTACTTGACTTTCACGTGTTATGTAGCTGTATTTGTGGATTCTATCTTGGGAAGGGTAGAGTTAGTGGAGTTCTGAGGTCACAACACTTTGAAGAAGGCAGCTTTTAATTCAGTCTTTTTATCTCATGTATAGATCTTGCAACTGCGTGGTTACATGGTGGCATTAAATACAGTGCACACTTGATACCGGGAGAAGTGGCAGCTAACAGCCATTTTGGGTGGAGGCTCCCTTCATATATTCTTGGCCACATGAAATGTTCAAAGTCAGCCTGTTGGGTCTTTTCATCAGTGCTGGAGTTAGCTGGTTAAGCCCGGGGTTTATTTCCATGCTCTCAAGTCTTTACAGGGCTCATAAGACTTTCAAAGTCCTTTCTATCACTGTGATCATGTTCTGAGAGGAAAGCGTTATCATTGCTTGAGGCAAGATGTTGAGCATAGTGATCCCAGTTCCTGGATAAAAAGGTCAAAATAAGCTCTAGTGTTCAGTCAGGAAGAGATCGTGACTGTCGATGCTGAGGTAGCTGCTTTCTGTTTATGTCTTATCTCAGACCTAGGATAAATTTGAAGACTATTTGGTCTTAAACCAAAGTAACTGTAGGATGAATGACATGTTACATAGGCATTAGTGTCAGCTTCATGCATTTAAAAACATCATGGGGAAAAGTGCTTATAGAGTTTAGTGTTTTTTAATACAAATTTGAATTTTGTTCTGTAATTATCATGATTTCATCAGTGCAAGTAAGCCTGAGGGTTTGTTGTTACCGGTATGTTACGTCACCTACTTAATAAGCTCTAGTGCTATGGTCAGGTACTTTTGGGGCCTTTGTTTTTTGTTCTTTCCATTTCTAACCCTTTGAGATCTGCTTTATGGAAATCCAGGGGACCAATGCATTTTATCACTAAAACTATTTTTATATAATTTTAAGAACATACCAAAAGTTGTCTGAGTTAAAATTGTAATACAGTTTCTCGCTTTCATACAAGAAAATGGGTTTTTCTGAAGACGCTTCTCATCACATCAGAAGCTGAAGAATCATTATGTTGTTCTTGCCTAAGTGGATAAAATGTGCTTTTGATGAATCAGGGAACGTTTTTAAAGTTGGAATTTAGTTCTCAATTGAGTTTACATGTTTATAGCTAATTTTTTGTCGAGGGATAGTTTGCTAATCCCAAGTGGCCAATATGAATATGAAAATAACTTAAAAGCTGAGATAGATCATGGTTACTGTGGCTGTGACAACAAATACATCTGATTAGAAAAATACCTTTATGTTATTTTGTAATAAATAGTCTATTGTTTATATCACC
This sequence comes from Dicrostonyx torquatus, assembly GCA_028555095.1. Taxonomy (NCBI): domain Eukaryota; kingdom Metazoa; phylum Chordata; class Mammalia; order Rodentia; family Cricetidae; genus Dicrostonyx; species Dicrostonyx torquatus. The sequence continues at coordinate 7,909,458 of JAQHUG010000048.1, forward strand.
TATCAAAAATACCCTCCCTTTTCTAAGGTATAGTATGGCAAAAACATACTATGACAAAAGACACATCACCTTGTCAGTGCCCTGGCCGAGAGAGCATGAGGGAAGTGTGCATTACTGAGACGTAGACAACTTGGGCCCCTTACATTTGCAACGGTGTTTCTCCTGGTCTTCTTTCTGCTGGTCCCCGGCTCAGAGATTTGTCCCCCTCCCCACCTCCAGCCTTTGTACCGAAGAGCTGCTTTTGAGACCTAAACTGAAGTGGTTGATGAAGCTCTGTGACACTTTTCCACTTTACTGAGTCATTTGATGTCACAAGGAGTGGTCTGCAAATATGGGGCTGGGGATGCTCCTGCTGGTAGCTCTGCTTTGATATTAGCTCTGGGTGACACCAGGTGGCAGCAGTAGGTGTCTCAGAAACAGTGGCCAGCTGTGTTTCTAGTAGACCGGTAATGCCGAGGAACTGAGCCTGTAACCCACTACTGCAGTAGTGCTCAAGAAGTGCCTTGAGGCCCTGTGTAGTGCCATGGCCATCAAGAATTCCAGACTTTGGTTTTCACCACAGGTTTAAGTGGTCACGTGATTATTTGCAGTCTATATATGTTTGACTCTTTCCCCATTATCAGATAGTAAAACCAATGACAAAGTACTAATTACGCACACCAAAATCTGCCCACTAGACATAGGAGAAGTTTGTGTTTTCACTCAGTGCACTGAAAGGATGGTTGTAAATTGTTTCTTTGTCCCTTTGTCATGGGAGTGTTCTGGCTCCACATGTGGAGATCCCAGAAGTTCTGTTGCAGTGCAGAACATGTCAACACGTTAAGATTCTAAAGAATAGGCCCAGGTGACAGTGCAGTTCATGTGTTAGGTTGACATTTCTGTAGGCTCCTTCTAGGAAAGCTGAGGGCTGTCCTTGTGCTGTTTTCAGTCCTGTTATGCACTCTTATAAACATTTTTAAAATATGGTCAGTAACATTCAACCTCTTTATTAAAACTTAAAGCAAATATGCTTTTCGTTTTCAATGAGATTTTGAGTTGAATATCATGAACTGTGTTTTGATAATCCCTTTTTCACATTGTGCCAATGGAATGGAGTATTTGATATTTCTTTATATGTCAAGGAGATGCTTCAAAATGTCATTTGCTTTAAACTTGAATTACCTCTCAAGAGACCAAGGTACATTTACCTCATTGTATATATAATGTTTTAGTATTTGTCAGCATTCTCCAGGTCTGCAGTTTATTTCTATAAAGTGTGAGTATTATGTTGCTAAGTTGCTCAGATGGTACTGTATTGTTTCTATTTGTACCCCAAATAACATCATCTATACTGTCATCTCTATTTTACTGTATTTGTGCAAAATCTTTTGACTCTATTGGTGTGATCTCTGTCCTTTCAGATATGTACAGATGTCCATAGAAATTTGCATTTCAGTTGAATGATTTTGAGAAGCCTGTGAAGAAGAGAGAAAAAAAATAACTGCGTTTCCCCCATAAGTTTTTAAAATTGTACATGGTATGTGTAGTAATATTCCAGAGGAACTGTAAATAGAAACTAGGGAGTTACGTCCTAACACTACAGTAGAAAACAGAAGCAATGCAAATAAACTACTTTTTCCCACCAGTGCCAGTGCCTACTTTCTTTTCTGGAAGACAGAACTGAATAAGCTCCCTCACTCAGTCAGGGTGTCATAAGAATCCACTGTTTCATGATTTTGTGGAACTGAGTATCTAAAAGCTATTCACTCTGAGTGGCTGGTGTTCCCCTTCTGTTGCCAGGCCAGCCCCAGCTTCAGGTCCTTCACACATTTCCCTCTCTGCCTCTCTCACCTCTGTTGTGTTGCTTCTGTTTTTTCTGCTGTGCTCCTGGGCCTCCCGAGGCAAACGAGGATGATTCCTAGTAATCTCCATCACAGTCCTTCCGCTTTAGCACCAAGGTTTATGCTGGAGATGTCAAGTGTGGGGAGACATTGGGCTGCCACAATAAATATGTATTTTCTTTTTATCTAGTTGTATAAAGCAATAATTACATACAATACTGTATTGTTGGGTTTACAGCATAGATGCAGAGTATGATAGCAGCACATGGGAGATCAGGAAATGAAACAGGACTGGAACAAACCTGTGTTTTGCTGGAATTGCTGGAGCCTCAATCCAAAGATTGTGTGTGGTTGACATGCATAATATTGCAGCCTAGAGCAACTACTGAAAACAACACTCAAATTTTCATTGGAATAATAGCAAAAACAAGAATACTACAGTAAAAATATTTAACATAAAAGACAGAACAGAAACAAAAAGGCTTCAGACTTCAGAGTCATTTGCAAAATGGCAGGCATGATTTAACCAATGGTTTCATTAGATGAACTGATTATGGTGGTGCTGTCCTATAATTTCAACATGCAGGAGGTAGAGGTCCAAAGTCCCAAGTTTGGGAATAGCCTGGGCATACATGCTTCAAGGGAGCTTGGGCTGCATAGCACAACCGGTCTGAAAACAAAATCCAAAGCCATTAATGGTAAATTGTTGGAAGAATTGTCAGCTCTTTAGATTCAGATGTAAATGGTTTAAAGGTGAAATTGTGAGGAAAATACATAGTATCTGTCTTGCTTAGGGTTTCTATTGCTGTGAAGAGACACCAGGACCATAGTAACTCTTATAAAGGAAAACATTTAGTTGGGTAGCTTATATTTTCTAATGTTTAGTCCATTATCATCATTGTGGGACATGGTGGAATGCAAGCAGACATGGTGCTGGAGAAGAAGCTGAGAGTTAATACATCTTGATCCATAGTTAGTTAAGAGAGCATACTGCTTTTGCACAGGACCTGAGTTCAGTTCTCAATACCCATGTTGGGGGCTCACAACTACCTGTAACTCTTATCTACAAGAATTCTGACATCCTCTTCTGGAGTGTTTGTTGGCATAAAGGTAGACATACAGAACAATTAAACAAAAGTTCAGGAAATGAATCTTAGAAGAAGACCCGGTGGGAGAAAGGGTGGCATTTAACAGTTGCCACTGGGGTTGGCTGTATTTCACAAGGAAAAAAACAGCAAGAGGGTTAAATCTTTAAAGATGTCCCTGTTCTACTATACAGTTCTTAGAATGAAATATGAAAAACTACACGAACGACTTCAACAAAACCCATTAAGAAAACAAATTGATAGATTGGACTTTATCAAAATTGAAAATCTTTCAGGGCAAACAAAACATCGTTAAGAGTAAAGGGACAAACCAGACTGAAAGCATCTACAAATTATATGCCTGAAAAAATTGGTGTTTAGGATATATAAAGAACGTTAAAATTACTTTTAGTGTGTGTGTTGGGGGTGGTACATGTTTGCACATTTTAGTGCACAGAACAACCTGGGGAATTAGATTCTGTCTGCCATGTAGACTCGTGGAGACTCAAACTTATGGTGGTTAGGTTGTTGGCAAACACCCTTTGAACCATCTCACTGATGCAAATAATATGAAGAGCTCAAAAAATCAGACAGTCCAATTTAAAAATGGCTGAGAGTTTGGTAGGCATCTTCCTGAGAAGATACATACATAGATGTCTACTAATTCTTCATAGAGACTACTGATGACAAGTGTGGTGACATGCTTGTAATCCCAGTACTTGCGAGACTGGGGCAGGAGGGCTGAAAGTTTAAGGCCTGCCTGGGCTACATAGCAAGATCCTGTCTTTAAAGAGAGAGAGAGAAGGAAGAAGAAGGAGAAGGGAGGAGGAGAAGAAGAAGAAAAGAATACATACCAACTGTTAACACTTTCCTTGGCAAAGCCCTTCACTCATTCCTGGGGTGTAAAGTGGCAGAATCTTAAAAAAAAAAAAAAGAAAGAAATTGGGGGGCTGGAGAGATGGCTCAGTGGTTAAGAGCACTGACTGCTCTTCCAGAGGTCCTGAGTTCAATTCCCAGCAACCACATGGCGGCTCACAACCATCTGTAATGAGATCTGGCGCCCTCTTCTGGCCTGCAGGCATACATGGAAGCTGAACACTGTGCACATAATAAATAAAAAAATAAATCTTCAAAAAAAAGAAAGAAATTGGATTTCTTAGAAGGCTAAACATAACCTTGTTTCATGACCCAGCAGTTCCATTTCCATATATTTATGTGCAATAGGCTTGCCAGAGAAGATAACAATATTTCCAGTGAAACCTGGTTATCAGATAAACAGAAAAAGTGTTTATTGTAAGAACATCCTTGCATTGACTAGGATATACTGTCTGTTGTTTACCCGATACTGAAATGTAACCGGCCATCCTGTTTTCTTGCTTGCTAAATCTAGCAAGTGAAAACACACACACACACACACACAATGACTTACATGTGGATACTTACAGCTGCATTATTCGTAACAGGCAAAATGTTATCCGTGTTACCACACTCATTGATGAAAGAACAGTTTTCACCTCAGAGGAACAAAAGAGGTGGTTTGTTCACTTCTACTGAAATAGAATGCAGTAGGGGTGCAACAGTGTCTAACTGGTGTTGGCGGATTTTAGTCTTCAGTGTGACTTTCGTTCATGAAAGCTCAGGGAAGGGAGAGAGATAATCGTCATCCTCTGTGGTTGGGGGAACAGGAAAGCTGCCTTTAGCACACATTCTCTACTAAGTTCATTTAATTAAAATAATTAGCATACCCTGGTAGCATATTTTGGGATGGATCTTAATGTCTTTTCTTAATGCAGTGATAAAATACCACAGTAAATTCAACCTAATGGAGAAAGGATTGATTCTGACCACAGTTCAAGGTACAGTCCATCATGACAAAGCATCAGGGACTGAAGGCAGCTACTGGTCACATCACAGGAAGCAGGAATTGGTTGAAGACAGGATAATATCCCACAGTCATGCCCAGGGGCCCATCTTCCAGCAGATTCTAGAGCAGCGGTTCTCAACCTGTGGGTCACAACTTCTTCAAGGGTTAACAGACCCTTTTACATGGGTCTCCTAAGAACATGGAAAAACAGATATTTATGTTAAGATTCATAACAGTGAAAAAATAACTTATGAAGTAACAATAAAAATAATTTTATGGTGGGGGTCACTACAAGATGAGGAACTGTATTAAAAGGTTGCATCATTATAGGAAGGTTGAGAGCTTCTGTTCTAGAGTCTGTCAAGTTGGCAACCTTTAACCTTCATAGGATGATAGCCCCAGATTCCTTCTGCACAACTGTGAAAGAAGCAGACCAAAACTTTCATTAGGCATCAGGGAACTTGGGCCAACAAGGATGCTCTAGAACTGTTGTGCTGGGTTCACACTTCTGTAAATGTACTCGACCTCATTCACTGTGCACATGCAATGGGTAAGTTTTATGCTATTTAACCTATCCTTTGATAAATCTGTTGAAAACAAAGCTTGCCGACTGCCAGCGTTCTCACCAGTACTCCGTGTACCATACCATTCATTCGGCCCTCATGTGTATTCTTGCTGTTCTGTTTCGGTTTGATGCTAAACTCACTTTGCCCCTGCCCTGCCCTGCTCATCTTAGTCATCCCAGGGCTCAGCTCCAAGGCCATTCCTTCAACAATCCTTCCCATCCTGCCTGTGGTAGATCATCTGTCTTCCATGGGTCCAACTCTGCACTTTTCTCCCATTTTAGCCCCATCCCCCTGAAAGAAGCAGCTGTTTTTTATATCTAACCAAACATCTAAGGATTAACAAGCCAGTGTGATGACGTGCGTGCTAACTCTGCTATGTCCTTGGAGTCTCAGGAAGCTTGGCATATTTGGGGTGCTCTTGCAATACTGCTTCTAAAGCATCTCCTCAGAATGGCTTCACAAACCACCTTGTTTCTGCTCTTCCAGGGATCCCCCTAAACCACTACTGTTGCTGCAACAAGATATGAACACCCCAAAACAAGGATCAGGTCTGATCTATTTCTACAACCCTGTCACCTACTCCAGGGTTGGGCTCAGAACAAGCCCCGAAGAGCTTGGTGAATGGGTGCCATGAACCCATGGCTTGCCGTAGTCTGGGCTCTAGGGAGCCTTGCCAGGTTAGTACTTTGATTCCTCCTAGATGCCACAGTCATAGCTGTGTTTGAATCATTCCAAAAGACAGTCCGTGTGACTTCAGGGCTTTGCACCGACCTACCAGAATAGGCATCAGAAATACTTGTGAAATGATACATGCATGTATGCAGAGGTCCTGTGGTCTAACTTCCATCCAATATGCAAACACCTCTGCTGTGGCATATGGGGTAGAATGGCTCACTTTCAGTCACCAGGGTGAATTCACTATTTTCAATAAGTATTAGTTATGCAAAGTTAGACTTAAATTTAAACATTTTTTCTAGATTAAAAAAAAAAATCTTACCTTGTCAGTTCTGCCTGATCTTCCTAGGCCCACGTCTACCTCTGCCCTGGCAAAGCCAAGTTAGAGATTTGACATTATGTTCCGTTGGGCTCTTGGGTACGGTGAACAAACTCCTTTGCTGGCCAGGGTGCAGCACACCTTTAACCTTCTCACTGGGAAAGCAGAGGTAGGCAGGTGTCTGCCATTTTGAGGCCAGTCTGGTCGACTTAGAGATTCTCAGGCCACCCATACATAGTGAGCCTGAGACACCATCTCCAAAACAAAACAGATCTTTCCTAAACATTGCCCCATGCCTTCCTACGCTTCTCTCTGTAAGACCCCCATTACATACATCAATCGTTATGCATGCTTACAGTGGAAGATAGCCCAGTTTTCAACTGGTCTTGTCGCAAACAAATCGAAAAACCCAACCCTAAAAACAAAGCCCTCGTTTGCAAATTGTCTAGTATGTCTCCACTAGGGGGCAGTGCTGCTCTTCCAATGTGGTTTTTTTTTGTTTTGTTTTGTTTTGTTTGTATGGATTAAAATAGCTGGGGCTTTAGATGAGTTCTTTTAGACTCAATTTGACTTACTTCCTCGGGAGGCCTTTTCGAAAGCAGCACATCCCCGAGACTGACTGCAAATTAAGTAAATCTTTAAAACTTCATTATTTGCAGTTTTAGATGATAAACATAGTACATGCTTCTAAAAATTTCACATAGGTGTAAGAAGAGAAACCCAAGATTCCCAAGAATGTTGCCATGCATATAAAATGTATCCACGTAAAACATAAAGATACGGAGTATTCAAAAGTGCACCCTCACTGGCACACGCAGGCCCACACCATCCCTCCGTTTCTGCAATTTCCAATTGCTTCTGTACAGCGTGCATTCCACACCAGTACTTAAGACCCCTGTCCTTTTCACTCTTAGGACTAGAACCTTTCCATTCTGCTCCGGAACCATGGACAAGTCTTTTCAGACTTGAATTTCTGAGTGCTTAAACCCAAGTACTCAGTGTGGTTATGTATGCATGCTCATCTCCACAGAACGTGATCTGACCTACAGGGGAAGGGAAACTCCGCCTACCCAAGGCCGGCCTCTCCTCTGCTGGGACTCAGGTTTCATCGTTTTGTTTTACACTTACTCACTTGGCCTCAGCCGCCCCTCATTTTCATTTGTTTGCCTTAATCTCTTTGCTTTGCTTTGTCTTGCTGGGATGGAGCCCTGTGCCTTTCCCCCTGAACCACACCCCCAGCCCCTGAGCTCCCATTTTGAAATTGCATTCTTAGGCTCCCCCTGTTTTCCAATGTGCTTCTGGAGTAATTCCTGAGGCTGACTGCACATGAGACAAATGTTCTACGAATATAGTTGATGGCTAGTTGGATCTGGGGTATAAAGTGGACCCCGGTTCACTTTCCTTTGGATCTTCAGGAGCCTGGCTTGAAAGCACTTCTGATGGGAAGTCTGGCGGATTCCTTTGTGGATGGCCTATTATTTTTTTTCTTTCTGGAAGCTTGGAAGACTTTCTATCTTTTGGGGGTGCCTGAAGTTGTTAGTACAAGGTCTTATGTCTTAGGGTTTCTATTGCTGTGAAGAGACAGCATGACCATGGCAGTGCTTATTAAGGAAAAATATTTAACGGGGTGACTTGCAGTTTCAGAGGTTTAGTCCATTATCATCATCATGGTTGGATATGGCAGCAGGCTGGCAGATGCTGGAGAAGTAGCTGAGAGGCAACAGGAAGTGAACTGCAATACTACGCATGACTTGAGCATATATGAGATCTCAAAGTCCTCCCCTATAGTGACACACTTCTCCCAACAAGGCCATACCTACTCTAACAAAGCCACACCTCCCAGTAGTGCTACTCCCTGTGAGTTCATGGAGGCCAATTATGTACAAAGTACCACAGTCTTTGTCTGGGACTTTATTTCCATTTACCCTGTTTGGCACCTGGCAGGCTTGTAAAACCTGAAAAGACTGTGGTTTCCCCGCCCCCCAGCTCAGGGAGGGTCTCCCTTATGCCTTTGATTTCCTCTCTTCCCTGCAACCCCTTCCCTTTGTATTAATTCCTGTTAAATTAATGGATGCTGGCATCTGTATCTTTTCTATCCATCAATTCCTCTTTCATCTTACTTGTTTTTGTTTGTTTGATTTGAGACAGAGTTTTGTGTGTGTGTGTGTGTGTGTGTGTGTGTGTGTGTGTGTGTGTGTGTGTCCTTGGCTGTCCTGGAACCTGCTCTGTAGACCAGGCTGGCCTCGAACTCACAAAGATCCACCTGCCTCCACCTCCTTAGTGCTGGGATTAGAGACATGCACTACCACTGCCCAGCTCATTTCCTTACAGCTTCCCAATCACCTCTGGTCTCAGACTTCCTGATACCAGGCCTGCTTTTCAGCCATTTCCAGGATCATTTTCTTGTTCATTGTGTTTGCTGCATTTGGGGTGGAGGGGAGACTATCATTTACAATTTCTAGAAACTACTACTTGTTTTGATGGCAGCTAACTCTTCCTTCATCGGTTGCCTAGTCTCTCAAGTCTCTCCGAAGACACTAATTATTTGTGTTTCCATTTCTGTTTGCATCTTATTCTTTGCTGTCTTCTTTTTTCTTGTTCCTTCTTGAGTATATGATTACTCATGGCTGTGCGTGCATTTCGTAATGAAGCTAACCATATGGATGACTGGTGTGGTCTATTCCACTAAAGAGCCCTGCTGGCTTCAGGTTCCACAACGGTGGAACCATGTCACAAACAGGCTTCTGCCCACACTTGCCAGGGTAAGCAAGGGCTTGAACAATGGTCTGAGGAGTCCCTGCTGTGCTTTTTCCTTGGGTAGGGTAATTTCTACTCCCGTCATTCCCACCCATGTGCCGTACACCTCAAGCCCTGCTCTGCTTCTCCCGAGTTCCAACGTTCATAGTTAACACCCTTTCCAGAAACAGCTAGTTATTTCCTGTATAAGCCACCCACTGCTGGTTGCTTCTGGTTGTAGATACATGGAAGGAGGGAGGGAGGTTGTCTAATGTACAGTCTGAGAAAGCAGGTCTTGACTCTACAGTTCCCATGGCTGCCCCAGGGCCCTTACTTTCTCTTTCTTAGTTCTGAATGCAGAATTTCACTGTGGCTCTGTTTAGAAGGAAGGTCTCTGTCCTTATGCTTGGGACTTGCCTCTACTAGTCCTTCTTTGCTAGTTTCGAGAGTGCTCTCGTTCTCTGGTCTGCTGCTTCCTGTCTTGTTTTCTAGCATTGGAAAGCTTTCATCGCTCTAACAGTGTCTTGAATTTTACACTATTGGCCCCATGGCATCGTGGAGAGCCAGATTTGTGTGTCAGTTGATGACTTCAATTTGAATATAGTTTTTGGAATTTTTTTAAAAATTCAAGTAATGTCTTAGCTATCTTTCTATTGTTGTGATAAGCACCATGACCAAGGCAATTTATAAAAGAAAGCATTTAATTTTGGACTTATGGTTCCAGAGGATTAGAGTCCATGACTATCATGTCAGGGAGCATGGCAGATGGTAGGCGTGATGCTGGAGCCGTAGCTGAGAGCTTACATATTATCCACAAGAATGAGGCAGAAAGAAAGAGCTAGCTGGGAATGGGATTGTCTTTTGAAACCTCAGAGTCAGTCCCCAGTGACACACCCCCAATAAGGCCACACCTCCTAATCCTTCTCAAACAGTTCCACTATCTGGGGGCCGAGTATTTAGATACATGAGCTTATGAGGGCCATTCTTATGGAAACTACCACACGTAACTCTAACTGTATACAGAGGAGACTTGACAATATGGTCTAGCTGGTAGAGGATTGGGCGAAGCTGCCGGTAGAGTGCTTGCCTTCCCAGCACCACACAGAATCAGAGGCCAGCTTGGCCCTACTTTCGGTCCCCCCAGTACTGTCTTTGCTTTTAAGTTTTAAAAGGGTATAGAGATTATATTTTTAGTCCTATGCCAGATGATGTTTGCTCATTGCCCTCTTAGGCAACGGCACCTTTTCCTCTGAGGATAAGCTGGTCCGCTAAGAAGGGTTTGCTAGGGTGTGTCATGGGCAGTGTGGGTGAGCAGTAGCCATGTGTTTGAGCCTTTCCCTTTCTTTGTCCTCCTCCCTCCTGCACAGTGTGGAAGGGCATAGGCCTGGTCCGGGCACAGGAGGATAACACTAAGGATGACGAGCAACAGCGTGGACAAGACCTGGCTCCCTGGCACTTACCATCGTGCAGCTAGGGTCCTTTCTGATGAGAGGATCATGCGAATCAGGAATAGTCTCTGGAGTAATGTCTCTTCCCTGGAAGCTACCAACATTGCTAGAGGCTCCCGGAGATGGTTAATGTAAAAGGTAGCACTGGCACAGACCCATTAATGAATGCGTGCATGCATGTATAGCCACAAACACATACATACTTCTCTGGTTTGAATGTGAAATGCCCCTGCATGAGTGCCGATGTTTGAACCCTGATCCCCAGGCCGGGGTGCTGTTTTGGAAGGTTGTGGAACCTTCAGGAGGTGGAGTTTCACTTGAGAAGTAGGTCACCGGTGGTGGGCCTTGAGGTTCTGCAGGCTGGCCCCACTTCCCATACACACTCTGCTTTCAAACTGCAGATGCCTGACTCCTGCCACTGGACTTTTCCCACCATGAGACACTATAGCTGCTCATGCAAGCCCAAATGAACAGGGTGGGGGGCATGACAGATGCCACAGCCCATGTGTGGAGGTCAGGGGACAACTTTGTGGGGTCCGTTTTCTTCTTCTACCTTGGCATGAGTTCTGGGCATTGCGCTTGGGTCGTTAGGCCTGGAGACAAGTGTTTTACGTCCTGAGCCATCTTGTGGGTCCTAAACCCCTTTGAAAAATTAATTGATCTCCTATTTTGTCACAACAGACTTACAGTGCCCTCTCTATTTCCACAGCAATGATGTGGTTGAGCTCTGTGTGGGGATGGCTGACCACAGCCCTCAGCGTCTTGTGGTTTTGCTGGCGAAGTGAATTCTGCCTCCAAGTGTACACTGCTCCCTTAAAGCCCCCCACTTTGTGCTGGGCTGTGTGTTGTAAAACCACTTCCCGAGCCTGTTCATCAGCCTTAGCTCTCTGAGATGACAGGGACATCTTCTAGCCCCACAGGATAACCCCTCCTTGCAGTGAATCCAGTAAATACACTCTTTTCTCACCTTGAATCTCTGGGTGACAGGAGGTGGCACTCCAGGTGGAACCAACTTTAACTCAGCTTGGGCACTGCCCACAGGGGTCCTAAAAGTAGGCATCTCATTGACTCCAAGTCCCTGCTTCCTTTTCCTCCCTGAAGACCACATTCCCATGCTGACCCAGGGGCCTGAACTGATCTAGGGACAGCCCTGGACACTAGATGGTGTCTCCTCTGAACAGTGACTCTTTTCTAAAGGGACAGAGAAGTCAGAGAAGGACTGGGCAGCTCTGACTTGAGAGCTGAGGGCCAGTGTACAGGCTGGCCTTGTGTGGTCAAGCGTGCATGTCCCTTGTTTACTCCAGTCCTGTCTCTCTCAAAGCCCACATCCTTTACTCCAGCCAGTCTCCTGCTCCTTGCTGGCAGTGTCTCTGTCCGTCTGTTCTATCTCCCCACCACCCTGAACTCTTTGATATACACTCATGCACATACACACACACACACACACACACACACACACACACACACACACGGAGGGGGAGAGAGAGAGTTTCTAAGCCATTTCTTTGTTCCCACAGTCCATCACAGGGGCACTCAGGGCCTTCTTGAAAAGCCAGTATCTTTAAATGATTTTTAGTTTTTGAATAGATAATGTACTAGCAATTCACAAATCAAAGTGTCTTTCACTGAGCTGTCTTGCTCTCACCCTTGCTGCACCCCACCCCCGCAGCCAACTACACCCACTAGCTATGTATGCCCCACCCCTTCTTTATGTCAAACATATTCCTGCTCCCTCCTCCTTTTATACACAGGTGTCTAATACTCTGCTTCTATTATTTTTGCTGCCATGACCTGGAGGTTTTTAATTGACAAAAGATCCATTTTTCTCTTTCACAATAAAACGAGGATAGCAACAATCCCTGCTTGTCACAGTAATTTATGTCTTGGAGAGAAAAATGTATCACTTTATGACCTCTTCTGGAGAGAGAGTCTCCAGGGGAGGAATTGCATCGGTGAAGAAAGAATGCATGAACCAGGAACTCTGATTGGAAGGCTGAGTACCCCAGGGAGACAGAGAAATTTTCTCTCCAGTGTGCCCAAGAGCTGAGAGATAACCAGCCTAGATTGCATCAGTGAGGCCAGCTGTCAGAAGAACTGAGCCTAGGGGAGGGATGTCCTCCTGTCCTGGGGGACTTTGGGGTTGTGGACTAGACATCATCTGGGCTGTAAATCTGTCTGATGGACAGACATTAAACACCAGAACCTGTACGAGGTACACATATACTAAGATCTGCTGTGAGGAATTGGCTTACGTAATTATGGGGCTGGCTAGGAGAGTCCAAATTTAAAACCTATAGGAAGGAAGGTTGGGACCCTGGGAGGACTCAGAAGCCCTGTGCTCAGGGAAGTCTCCCTCCACAAGTAGATCTTCTTCAGGGCAGTCTCTGCTGAGCCCCTGAGGCCTTCCAAGAGATGCTGCAGACCCCTTTGCTCATCAGGGACACTGTCCCTTACCAGGGCCCTTGAACTTCGATGCCTTCTGCAAAACTGTCTCATTGCTACACTAAGACAACGTTCGAGCGTCACTCTGGCTGTCCCAGAATGATGTGGTTGCAAGGGTTGCTGAGTGACAGCAGAGACTCAGGGTTGGATGTTGGATGGAAGAGTAGAAACTGATTTTATTTCTCCAGATCATAACATCTCAGGGTGATCTCTGATTCAATTGCTTAGTCCTTCTACCTACAGAGTGATGTACTTAGGGCTGAGTTTATCTTGGGCAATATCCAGCTCTGGAGATGTATGGCTGGAAGCAACCCACCAGGGGAGTAGCACCCCTACAGGGCCCCTGCTCTGCAACCAGTGAGTGCCTCTGCTATTTTTCTCATTCTGGTAACTGAAGGGTTAAAACTAGGCAGCCTCTGCTGGCCTCAGGGGTTTCTCCAGTACTCTGAGGCCATTAATCATCCAAGCCCAAGGCTGCAGGAACGACACTTACCAGCAATTAACCTGCAGTACAGGCGTTCACTCCTGCCCCTCATCTGCACACCCAATTACTCTAAATTAACATTTACCAAGCAAAGTGCCTGTTAATTGGAAGGGCAGTAGAAAGAAAGGCCACACACCTACCCAGTCTAACTTAATAACCTCAAAGGCAGCCATTAATTAAGAGGGAAATGTTTCTGTTTGGATCTTGCTTAAAGGGCCTGCAGTTAACTTTGTCTGAGCTTTGGAGCTCGGCTCTGCACCCCGCCCTCCCCTCCGACCTCCATGTTAGCCGCTCAGATGATGAAAACAACAACTGTCACTCATTAATGAAACTCTCCTTTGAAGAACATGGCCCCAAGGCAATCTTATTGCCTCGGAGGGGGAACTGAGGCCGAGGAAAAGGACAGGAAGGGCCCAGAGTCAAGGGCCGCATACCCATCTTTGCTTGACAGGCTGAGTCCACTCTCATCTCTGCCAGACCAGTCAGATTTGCCAGCTTTTGTGACACTAGAAGGAAGTACAGGAGGCCTTTTAGAGGACAAGAAGAAATGGGGGGAAGGGACACCCTTGCCCAAAAAGGAATGTTCTAGAAGGTCTTCCATCTGACTCCTTCCTTGTGCAAGTGGATTCGCTGGCACCTTCATCTCCAGTTCGATACCTGGAAGGTTCCAATACACAGCTCTTCTTTATCCTGTGTCCTGCCTGCGTCATACTGGCATCCTTTGAATCGAATCGCTTTCTTTTTCTTTTGTTTTCTTTTTCTTTTTTTCTTTTTTTTTTTTTTTTTTTGCAAATTTGCAACCGAGGCGCAGCAGGACTTTCTCTGTTTCACAGCATGTGAGTCCTTGGTCTATGGTCCTGTGCCCCGAATTTGAAATTTTAAAAAGACTCTTTCTCCAGGCTGCCTCCAGTCAGCTCTCTGGAACGTTCACTGCAGGTTGTTGTACAGCGTCAGGACTTGATTTTTCCATCTGCTGCAAACACCTGTCCTCCTCTGCCCTGACACAGGGCTGCTCTCTGTGCTTCTGCTGTCCAAGGCCAGTCCTGCAGTCAGTGACTAGAATCCCCGGAGTTCCTCACCTGGACCAAGCCTCCTGGGGGCCCGGCCCTCTTCTCTTCTTCCTTTGCCTCCCACAGCACTGGTGTGATTCATTTAGGTCAACCCAGGTAGCCAGGTGTGGCAGGGCCCCTGTTGTCAGTGATTTGGGAGGCTGAACTGGGGCGGCGGGGTGGGGGTGGGGGGCCTTTCTTGAATTCAGGAGTTTGAGGCCAGCCTGGGCAATATAAGAACTCAACTCAATCAAAGCAAAACAAGACAAGCTCGTCAAAGACAAAACATCCCTGCTTTCCCTAGGTCCACAGCCCCCACCTGCCCTCTTTCCTCCGTGTGCTGAGCTTCTCCAAGCAGGTGTGGAGCTCCTTGTGTGCGTTCTCACCCCTCACCCATCCTCAAACCCCTGTTGCTGACCTTTTGCCCGAACCACCTCTCAGACGCAATCCTCCTCAAGTTCAAAGTAGCGTCCTTGTCACAGAACCCAAGGACAGTCATTCCAGGCTCTGGTGGGGTTTTAAATAGTAGTGTCTTGTGGCATTTCCTGAAGCTGGCTACTCTGTCCCTTCTTCCTCCCTCTACCTCTTCCCTCAGCTTCAGGAACCATTCTACATGTCATTCTGCCGGCCCCCCACCCGCCCCCATCTCTGTGCTGAGCTCTTCCTCATGACACAGTCTCTATAGGAGTCTCTCCTGCTCACCAAGATGTTGGCCATGACTGTGAAGGCTCCACTCTCTTCAGTGAGTCCAGATCCAATCCCTGCTGTTGGGTGGGTATCCAGCCAGCTGGAGGCATCTCTCTTGTGGACCTTTATAAACATCTCCGACCGTCTCATCTATAAGCTCCTTACCTTCTCTCAGGGACTCCTCCCCTCCAGGCTTCTCATCTTTTTGAGAGGAGCTGGGAGTGTGACTGAAGGAGACTCAGCTCTGCCTCTGTCTTTCAGGTCCATCACCTCTCAGTCCCATTAATCAGTTAACTTCAAGTTCTATGCACATACGCATAGTATGAGGGCCCTAATCTCCATCTTGATTTTCTCACTGAAAAAATAATTAAATGGGTCCTGGAGAGATGGCTCAGAGGTGGTTGAGAGAGCATACTACTCTTGCAGAGAATCTGAGTTCAGTTCCCAGCACTCACCTTGGGTGCCTCGCAACCTTCTGTAACTCTAGTTCCAAGAGCTCCATCATCTTTTGGGCTATGTGAGCATCGCACTGTTCCCACATGGACATATGCATAATTTT
>JAQHUG010000048.1:7968285-7989515 GCA_028555095.1 Dicrostonyx torquatus
CCAAACATTACTGGTCTAAAAAAGTGTACAAATAAAACAACTCCTAATGATATTCTTCTGTACTCATAGAGCAATGCCTTATTCAGTTGTCATCACGTAATCTTCCTCCTGTGCTAGATGGGAGCAGATGCAGAGACCCACAGCCAGACATTATGTGGAGAGAAAGTGAGACTTTAGATCACTCAGTTCTAAATGGGATGTCTCCATCAAATCCCTCCCTACAGAGCTCAGGGATACCCACAGAAGAGAAGGCAGAAAGATTGTAAGAGCCAGAGGGGATGGAGGACACCAGGAGAACAAAGTCCCCTGAATCAACTAAACTCAGAGAGACTGAAGTAGCAAGAACAGGGCCTATATGGGTCTGCACCTGGTCCTCTGTGTATGTATTACAGCTTTCAGCTGAGTGATTTTATGGGAGTGGTCAATGAGTGAGTCTCTGATTCTTGTGCCTGCTCTTAGGGCTCTTTTCCTTCTGCAGGGTCTCCTTATCCAGCCTCGATGCGATGGGTTTTGCTTTATCTTATTATGTTTCATTTTGTCATGTTTGGTTGTTATCTCTTAGAAGCCTGTTCTTTTCTAATGAAAGACAGAAAAGGACTAGATCTGGAAGAGAGGGGAGGAGGAATGGGAGGAGTAGTGGGAGAGGAAACTAGTCAGGCTACATTGTATGAGAAAATAATCTATTTTCAATAAAATGAAAACTAAATATCAAAACTAAGGTATGGAGGCTGGAGGCATGCATCAGTCAAGCCCGGCAGCCTGACTTCAAGGCCTGCACTCCACAAGGTGGAAGGAGACAACCAGTTCTCTCAAGCTGTCCTCTGACTTCCACGTGTGTGCCGTAGCATGGCTGCATGTACTCCTCTACACACAATGAATGTATAAACCTATAAAAATTAAGAAATGGGTAAAATATGAGCAAATGTGAGCAAAGAAAAGGTCTAGTCTATGAATAAAACTGTCAATGATGTAGAATTGTAGAGATCCAAGAATGTGAAGCTGTTAATAGCCTTTTCTCCAGTCTCCTGCACATGACAGACAGGTCCTAAGTATAAGCTGGTAAGACTGGTTGTAGGAACAATGGGTACAGTGTAAGAGGATAGCGCTGGATTGCTGTCAGGGCCCCTTGGGGGTGTCTTTAAGGGTTGTAGCACTGAGAACTGGAGAGACCACCTGCTCTGTCTGCCCAGCTCTCCTGCGGACAGCTTGCTTAGCCTTCCCTGTTCCTAGCTGAGTGAGTTGTGTTTTTAGGTGGTCTTGAGTCCTGGCCTTAGCTGATAGACTCCAGATTAGGTGAGCTGAGTCTGGAGAATATCTCTCGCTTGCCTTTGGGCCTCCCTTACTGAAGCAAGGGAAGTCCCCTGAACCAAGAGTGGCTCGGAGGTTCTTCACTGACATCTTTCCTGAGAGGGGCTGCCTCCCTTTGGGTGAACCAGTAAGACTGTCTGCTGTTGGAGACCATGTTCCCTAACATGAAGGCTGTCTACTATGAAGGGGACATTACAGAAAGTGTGCTCCTGTGGTATCACTTAGAATCTCAAGCTTAGCGACATTCCTGCTGTCTTGGTGAGGATTTTATTGCTTGAAGCGACACCATGATCGTGGCAGCTCTTATAAAGGTAAGCATTTTATTGGGGCTGGCTTACCGTTTCAGAGGTTTAGTCCATTGTCATCATGGCAGGAAGCATGTGTCATGCAGGCAGACGTGGTGCTAGAGAAGGAGCAGGGTTCTACATCCAGACCATTGGGAGCAGGGATGGAGTGACACTGGGGCTGGTTTAAGCCTGTGAAACCTCAAAGGCCACACCCCCTACTTGTGTCACTCCCTGTGAGCCTCTGGGGGCCATTCTCATTTAAACCATCAACATCTGCATATGCCTAATTTTCCTTGGGCTGTGTGACGTATTTCGGTAGCTTTCTGAAATCCCCTCTTTGGCTTGGAGCTGAGATTCCAGCCATTTGCAAGCATTAAGGTCACACTGCTCACCGTTCCACAGGGTGACTGGCTCCGAAGACCTCACATATAACATCGTTTTACTCTATGGAACTAAAATGTCTCAGATTTCTGGATTCATAATGCAAAGGAAACCTACAATTTACTGTAGCTTGGCTTGAACATCATCATTGAAGGCAAATGAGTTTTGCTGTTTTGAAAATTGCACTCTCGCATGTGTGTGTGAGGCCAGGCAGTTGCAATCTTCTCTTCACATCTGTTTTCCCCCGAGATTTTGCCTTCTAATTTTGCTGTTCAATATTTTAAATATTTGCTTTTTAGAATTTAAGTCTGTCATCTTTTCACTGAGCTACTTACAGGAGCAAAAAGCTGAAGCGATTTCCACACACAACAATAAGATTGTGAGATTATGAGAAGTGAAATAACATTTCAGAGCATTGGACACATCAATGTCTGATCCTATGCTCTAAAAACAAGCAAACATTAGGATTGTTTTTAGTTTCTTTTTAAAAAGCATTCTTTCCCTTTTTTAATGGCAAGATCCTTTTAAAAATTTTTTAAGGAAGGATCTCACTGTATAACACTGGGTGACCTGGAACTTGTTATGTAGATCAGGCTGGCCTGGAACTTAGTGATCCATCTAGTGTTGTTTCTCCCAAGGGCTGGGATTAAAGTCATACACCACTATGTCCAGGTTAAATTTTTTAACATTTATTCATTTACGGGTGTGGAAGTCAGAGGACAGCTTGTGAGAGCCAGCTCTCTTTCCACCACGGGGATCTCAGGGACTGAACTCAGGATGTCAAACTTGGCGGGAAGCACCTTTACCCACAGACTCATCTCACGGGCGGGCCATCCTCTCCCTCATCCTCTCTCTCAGTCCTGAAGTGCTGGTACTCAAGGCATGGGCCACTGTACCTAGCTTAAAAAGTTTGTAGTTATCCCATATTAATTACACATAGTATTGCATGTTTTCAGTACATGAATACACTGTGAAATAAATCAGGGCTCTTAGATTTTCCACTAAGACTAAATAAGCAAAACAAACAAATCAAACAAACACGCTCCCCCACCCCCCGCCCGCCACACAAACTATAAAACATACAAAAATGCTGTAGGAAGTCTTACAGCCAGTGGTAAGCCGCCCACTGGGGTGTGGCCTCTTATACTATATATGCTGATGCAGAGCATGCGTCCGACCTCTTTTCTGGCCTCTCCCTCTGGTTGCAGATTTCAGTTTCTAATCTCCGGTCCAGCAGAGGATTCTGATTTCTGAGTTTACCCCTAAATAAATAACCATCTATTTCTCAATTCTGAGCTAGTGTGGGATTTCTTTTAAGCAACCGTCTTCACAAAAATACCTGGCTTGGTCCCTCTCACTGTATGCTTTCTCCTCCTTGACTCTGGTCTGTGGATCGCTGTGGAGCCAGGGACTTGAGCTCCTTTTGCTCCTTTTAGCATGGTGAACTCATCCCTCTACTCTTCCCATCCAGTACTGACTGTGTAACCAGACAGACTGAAAAGTCACTTGTTACTAGGGAGGCTCTGTAGCATGGACACTAATTGGTCTTAATAATAAAAACCTGGAGTCAGATACAGGGGTTAATGCTGAAGATCAGAGTAGAGCGGCCAGCCACTAGAGTTCTTACCTCTACCAAAGGGACGATCCTGCCCTCAGACTGCATCTCCAGACTCCATCTGTCTCCACCAAATCTTAGACTGCACAGAGCTCTTGTCTTCTCCCACCTTCTATTCCTTTTTCTGCTCAATCATATCATTCCTGTCTCCATCTCCCTAGTGCTGGGATTAAAGGCATGAGATCCCAAGTTCTGGGATCACCTTTGTGTGAGCTCTGTTTCTCTTTTAGACAGAGTTAATCTTGGGTAGCACAGGGTGGCCTTAAACTAACAGAGATCCCTCTGCCTCTGCTCCCAAGTGCTAGGATTAAAGGTGTGTGCCACCACTGCCTGGCCTCTAGTG
The DNA here is from genome assembly GCA_028555095.1 of Dicrostonyx torquatus. Classification (NCBI taxonomy): domain Eukaryota; kingdom Metazoa; phylum Chordata; class Mammalia; order Rodentia; family Cricetidae; genus Dicrostonyx; species Dicrostonyx torquatus. The sequence goes on from JAQHUG010000048.1 coordinate 7,972,220, forward strand.
GCTTACCTCTGCACTCTGATCTTCAGGCAAACTTTATTTGTTAAAACACAAACATACTATCACTACAAGGCTCCTTACCCTCCATCTAACAAATGTGTGAGGGTTGGTGTCTGGTTGGTGGCACTCTGCAGGAAACAGGGCTGCAGGGGTTTGGGTTGGGGTTAGGAATGAAGGAGTTCAGAGTGGCAGGAGACAAGCTAGTGAAGGGATACTGCAGATGCTGGGAGAGGGGTCCACAAAGAAGACAAAGGAGGACTGCAGTTGTCCCTCAAGATGGCTTCAGGCAAGTACCTTGCTCCCCCTGGGCCTGTTACCCATCTGTGTAAGAGCAAATTAAGTTGGGTGACCCTGGAGTCTGTCAGATTCCCGGAGCTGGAAAAACACAGAAAGGTCTCAGGGTAGATAGTGACAGGTGTGAAGACCTGCCACCAGCAGTTGGGACTCAGAACAGGTAGACTGACTGGGTGAGTATGGGAGGCAGTGGTATTTGATGCAGAACAGGCGCCTGCAGCAGGTTAGAAGGCGACAAGGCACTGCAGAAGAGGCAGGCGTCTAGACAACTGAGAAGCTCTCGTCCTGGGCCGTCCCCAAACCCAGGCTTCATTTACAGTGTCACCGCTTCCAAGCTGTGTATCTGATTTCCCACCTCTAAAGGTGCCTCGTAACTGCCTTTGAAGGATGCCGGGAAGAAGATACAGGGCAATCCAGGATGAGCTCTACGAACTGCGGGAGTCCGCCATGCTGCAGCTCGAGCCCGCTGGGGCCAGGGGACACGGTTTGCACCGCGGCCCGCTTAAGACATGAACTATGAAGCAGCTTTTGACTGTTTTTGTGTGTCTAGGCCCTCCCCCCTTAAGCACTTTCAGGCTTTATGTGGATGTACATGTGCCACGCTGTTTCTTTTGTCCCTACTGCCCAGTTCCAAATAAACTTTTAGGCCAGCTGGAAAGATTCAGGGACCATGGGAACATCACCGGGTAAGGAGAACAGCAATGATGCAGCCTGCCATTGAGCAAGTTCACACCTTCTGTGTACAAGCTCATCCTCACCCCCACTGGCTGTGCATGCACAAGGGACATGTGGTATTTGCGTCTCAAGAGGATCCTGGCCAGTGTGAGGTCTCGAGGCAAGATGAGGCGAACCCTGACTTGCCCACTTTTCAGCTGTGCACTCTTGGCCATGGCTTTCCCTTGCCTGGGCCTGGTGGAGATGATGGAGAATGACACCAATCTTAGCCCACCAAGTGAGGGCTTTCCGAGCCCGGAGGGCCTGAGCAAGCGCAGTAGCAGTGTTGTGGAGGGAGGTGCCAGGCAGACAATCCTGGAGCTTGACGACTGGAGCCTGGTGCGGGCAGGGTGGGACCTGAGCATCATTTTCAGGCTCTGCCCACCTTTCCAGGCTGTGATGAGGAGAGTAGTTTGCCCACACGGATCTGCAGAGGAAAACCGGATTTCCTACAAGGATTAAATGGATGTCTACCGTGCACCTCCAGGAGCAAGCTGAGAAGGGCCGCTTCCCCAATGGTAGAATTTCTGTTGGTGAGGCCACAAGTCAGTTCCACTGCTCCATGTTATTTCCCTACTGGATGCCATTTTGCAAGTTCTGGACACCCTGGAGGCAAAGCTCCACCCTCAGCTGTTTATCCAGGAGCCCAGACAAGGTATTCGGAGCAGGCAGGGCTTGTGCCATCCTTCCAGGGCTACGAAGTCTTCTGTTATCCATGGGGGCTCAGGGCAAGGAAGACAAGTCCCAGGAACCCAGAGTTCATTTTAGAAGGATACACACTCAAAGCAGCAATAGAATTTGTGGAGTGAGCAGTTGCCACAGATCGTGTGACCAGTTCCACCAGTCTTGAATCAAACGGTCAGAGGCACCACATTTACCTGAAAGGCTGTAATTCTCAAACACACATGAACCAAACTGCAAAATGGGGAAGATCCACTTTACTGGGTCATTCCCAGTGCTTAAGGAAACCAAATTCCACAGAAGCAGGTGTGACATCCTTATTTGGTGAAGCTCCTTTTGGTACTGTGCCACCTGGTAAAAATACTCCCGAGATACAGATTTAAACAAAAACTGCACCTTTAAGGAATCAACAAAGTGGTCTCACAGTGGCCTGAGCCCACATGGAACTTGTAGTCCTTTCCAGCCTCCATAAAAGGCGTGGCTGCAGCTAACGTCTATAGACCACACCAGTATTGTTTCTGCACTGTGTCTATTGCTGAAATCTGCCACAGCCACCACCACCCTTCCATAGGCCAACAGGACAATTAGCCCACTTCACTGACGAAGAAGTTGAGGTGTGTACAGAGATTATTTCTCGCTAAGTCAGGTAGGCTGTTTGGCTCTGAGCTCTCAACCATGAAACGGACCACTTGAGTACTGGAATTTATTATATCCTTACAAGAGAATTTAACATTAAAGACAAATTGAAGATTGCTTTAATATTTGCACTTACAAGCAACAGGTAAACAATGAATGATTATGACTGGGCAGTGTCACAGGGATATGGAAGTTGAGAGGCAAGTTGAGGATCAAGCAAGCTTCACATAAAGGCATTTAAATGTAGGACAGGAAACACTGACATGCTAAACCTGGGAGAGAATACAGACACAAACGCTAAGAGACCTGGAGACTCAGTGACATTAAGAAAGGTCTGAAACATGATGTTTGGTATACAGTTTAGATGCTGAATGTCCCTCTGAGGGTCATTCTTGCTTCTCAACTTGTCTACATCTGGGTTTAACTAAAATCCAAAAACAGAGGGCACACCCGTGGCAGATTTTTACTTAATTGCAAGTTGGCAGATCTTCCTTCTTGAGGGGGAAGACACACCTCTAATCTGGGCCATGCCTTCTGCTGGAAGTCTATAGAAGGGCTTGAAAGAAGGGAGCTGTGCTCTTTGCCTGCTTGTCCTCACCTTGCTAGCCAGTCCACAGGCATTAGTGCCTATTTCTTCGGGATTCCAGTGCATACTGAAGACCAGCGGAGACATCCGGTCTCGAGGACTGAGCAAGTACTGGATTTCTGTTCACAGTTCACAACCATTTCTGGATTACCTGGACTGCAGCCTAAGTCATTCTAACAAATGCCCTTTACACATACATACATACATAGAGAGACTCATTCTGTAAGTGCTGCTACTCTAGAGAACCCTGACTAACACATCCTCCCAAAGGCCTGTGCCCTGCAGGCTTCATCCCTAGCCCATGCTGCTACTGGGAGGTGGGAGAACTTGTAGTAGGCAGGACTAGTGAAAGGAGATTAGGTCATTAGGGACATTCTCTAGGTGGTAACACTGGCCACTTTCTATATCTCTTTGCTTCCTGGTTGCCTCCTCTACCATGAATGTCTGCCACAGACAAAGAAATAAGGCCAAAGATGGATAATCTCTGACACAGCAAGTTGACCTGTGTGTGATTCCTTCTTCGCGTCAACTGTCTAGTTTACCCTGTGTTTCTGACTTTGGGTTTCGTTACTTAATAAGATGAAATCACAGCATGGAGGTCCAGACCTAATGTTTTATTCTCTTCCTATGTCAAACGTCTTTTATTGTCCAGTTGCAGTAACAAACAACATCCCCCCCCCCAAAAAAAAAAAACAATAAATAATACTGAGCATTCTTGTTATGGATCCAGGCAAAATTCAAACAAAACTTTCCTAACAGCTAACAGAACACTTTAAGAGGACTGAGCGTGAAAACTGCAATTGCCCGTTCGCATTACACCCTGAAGTCAAATCAACTGACTGTAACAATGGCAAGACCTAAACTATTAAAGCCAATTAAGGCAGTACATGATTAAACCTTTATATATAAAGGAACCATAATTCAGGAAAACAGAATTAAAATAGCCTGCTAGCAGCAGGTTTCTACCATTCTTTTAACAACACTGACCGAGATCTGGAATGATTACAGCATCAAGGATATTTTCAGAAAATCACAGGTAGGAGTGGTGGACAGGTGGCTCACATTCAAGACTCAAGTCTACTTTAAAAAATGATCTTATTAGCACTAGATTCTAGCTCCTTCTTTTTGGTTTCAGAGGTGCTTCCACAACCCGTAAGAAGGATTGCAGCGCAAGTCGCATACTGGCCTGGTGCCCTAGAGGTGCCCCGGCTACACGAGTTTGGTGACATACTGGAAGAGCTGTTCTGCAAACACTTCAGCGGAGAACTTCTCTGCCACCCTGGCTCTTCCAGCCAGGCCCATCGTGGCTTTCAAGGATGGTTTGTGGATGAACTGTTCCATTGCCTCTGAGAAGTGCACTGGGTCAGGCTCACACAGAAACCCTGTGACCTTGTGGACAACAGACTCCAAGGGCCCCCCTGAATTGACGGCAATGACTGGGCACTGCATGTACATGGCCTCCAGGGGGACGATGCCAAAGTGCTCATTGCTCGGGGTGTAAAGCACACATAAACAGCCGTGGAGGAGCGAGATCTTCTGTCTGTCCGAGAAGGATGGCAGGAAGGTCACGTGGCGCTCGAGGTCTGACTGCTGGACTATTTTTTTTAACTCCTTATAGTGCTCCACGTTTTCCAGGATTCTATCATCGTAACCACCACCCATGAACAGATGAACCCTCTCCCAGTCTTGAGAGGTCAACCGTCCACGAAGCTGGACTAGGGCGCTCAGCGCCAAAGGTAGATTCTTCTTCCTTTCAAATCGGTTGATTGAGAGGAACAGGAATTGCTTCCCCTTGGGGACTAGGTCATCTATCTTCTCAGGAACAGCCAAGTCAAAGCTGCCGATGTTCAGAGACGGGTAGAGGACATCAGGGTTTACATGAGACAGGGTCTTGAAGGTTTCCTTAAAGACCGAAGCTGTGTACTGGCTGTTGACCAAGATGCGATCTGCCATGCCTGTGGTGTATTCCTCGATCCAGTCAATGGGGGCCCTGTAGAACCGCTTCAGAGCAGAATTTCTCTTGGTAAGCAGTAGATCTGGGAAGTGACAGTAAAATAGGACCTTCTTACGCCGTCTGGCCAGTTTGAACACAGGTATACAGGCAGACACCTAACGAAGGTAAAACCAACAGTAGGTAAGTGACTGGTCATGCCAACTGCCATAGCCCAGCTGCTCGGTATTACTGATTCATAAGATCTAGGCAAACATCTATATTAGCCATGAAGATGACCACCTCAGGGTGGTTCAGTGCAACTCAGGATCATAATAAAGAAACCCCAGAGCAATTGTGGTTACTTGTACCTGTTGGTTCAGTTAGAGCACAATGGCCGGTAGCGTCCACTGTGGAAAAGAACATGGGGAAATCTAGTGTAGACACCTTTGGAAGACAAATCTGGAAACGGCTACTGACATTTCCAATGAACTACTCTATAACCCACACCCCAGGAGTTTCCTCAGAGGACATGCGTAAGAAGTGAGGATAGTGTGAGGCTATCCCATCTCGTGCAGTACAAAGAATGCCACACCTAGTCTCTCTCTCTCTCTCTCTCTCTCTCTCTCTCTCTCTCTCTCCACACACACACACACACACACACCCCTGGTTGCAACGTTAGTGTCCCTAAGGAAGATGGAAGATGGAAACATTTATGGTACATTTGAATAAAGGGACTTTCCAGCCTCCGAAAGACAGACATGGATCTTGAATATCAATAAGCATGGATGTCTCAAATTTCTGCATTGTCCAACAGCTGGCACACTGAATCCCAATTATGTACAAGTAAGATGTAGCCAGGAACAGACACATGTATGCTACACATCACTTCTGGAAGGAAGCAGAAGAGACTGCTGACAGTGGCTCCTCAAGGAGGGAGCAGGGACTTTGACATTATACTTCTTATCTGAACTTTTACTCCTGAGTAAATGTTACTTCCCAATTTAAAAATATAAAAATAAAAATGAGGGGCTGAGGCCTTGGCTCCAGGTGGTAGAGTAGGGATCCAAGTTTGACTCCAACTGCCCACATAAACCCAGCCTATGACAGTGCATACCTGCCTAAAAGTCTAGCCAAATCTTTCAGTCTGGTTCAATGAGAGATCCTGGTTCACACGTTCAGGTGGCAACTGACGGAGAAATATACCTGTCATTGACGGTTTCCATAAGCTCAGACACCTGTACAGACATAAATATACCCACCAATCTCCAGCCAACCCCCAAACTGAATTGTAAAAAACACCAAAGAAACAAGTCTGGTATGGCTAGGGGCAGATAGGGCTGAATGCTATTTACCAAAAACTTGGGACTTCAAATCAGCAAGGTGGCTTACATTGTAAACCCTGTACTTGGGAGGCAGAAGCAGAAGGAGTAGAGGCAAGGAAGTGTCGAACTGGGAGGACAGTCTGGGACACGCAATAAACATACATAAACGGGGGCTTTTCTCCAAGACCGGTGGAGACAATGCTAAAGTGTTAATGGGGATATGATCGATTTAGCTTGATCTTAACCCACGGCACTGCTAAATCCTGGAGTGGCGGGACGAGGAAGATTGGAGAGGGTGGTATGGATGGGGTCTGGAATCAGAAACAATAGGAATAACGGAGAAGAACAAATGGAGTTAGAGACAAGGAGTGACAGAAGGTGACTTTTAATGCTCGTGTTCCTTGGAGCAAGCCCCCCGCCCCCCAACTACTTTAGTCTCAGGACGAAGCATTTAAAATACAGGCGTGTGAGCCCTATCTCAGTGACTTCAACGATAAGGGGTGGGGTGGGATTCCTGAGATCTGCCACTTTAAAAGATCCATACTAAAACTGGAGACAATCCTCTCCCTGGGGACAGTTCCAAAAAACCCAGACCAGGGGTCCCGCCCCCTCACCTGGTCGCACACCACCACGTCGAACTCCTCGCCGGACAGAAACAGCACGTAGAGAGCCAGAAAGACCATGCGCACGTAGGCGCAGATGGCGGCGCCGCGGCCTCCCCAGCCCAGGCTGCGGGGCAGCCAGTCCCCGGCGCAGTGCACCGGGAGCTCGCGGGACTCCAGGAAGCAGTGGTTCGGGTTGTAGTGCGCGGTCCATATCTTCACGTCACAGCCGTACTCCTGCAGCGCCAGCGCCGCGTCCAGCACTAGCCGCTCGGCACCGCCCACGCCCAGGTCTGGGTGCAGGAAGAGTACGGACGGGGGATAGACCCGGGCCCGGGCTCGGCACAGGTTTTCGGCCATGGCCGAGCAGCCGCGCCTGCTCCCTGCGCGCGAGCTTCGGCAATCTCCGCCCCTGGCCTCGCTAGCCACTGAAAGCCGACCCGGCCCTGGGACGCGTGCGTCGGTTTAGGCCACATCAGCGGCAAACTTGTGGGCGCTAAGAAAATGCCTGACTAAATCTCCCTCGGTAGACAACTAAAGCGGCTCATTTGGTGATATTTGCCCTCATAACAGGCTCTAATATCAAATGAAAGACGCTAAAGGACTGTCGTTTTCCACTCGGTCCAGTTGTTCTCAGCGTAATTTGTACAGGCATATCCTAGGACAGTTCAGACATCTTAGCGTCTACGAGGACCCTGCCAGCCGGCTGGGGGCGGTGCCAGAGCCTGTCTCTGCCGGTGCTCCGAGTGCTAGGCAACTTCCAGACTTTCTTCTTCTGCGCCTCCCGTGCCCGCTGTTCTTCTGCATCAGCATGGTGCGCGGCTCCCCGCTTCTGGCCCGTCCTTGCCTTGGTCTCCCTCCTTGTCCCAGCTTCCCGGGTCGGGTCGGGTCGGGGATCTGAAGAGGGCCGGTGATGCTCACACAGTCTGTCTGCTTCTCTCTGCAGCCGGGTCCGACTCCCAGTGGCACCAACGTGGGCTCCTCAGGGCGCTCTCCCAGCAAAGCGGTGGCCGCGCGGGCGGTGGGATCCACGGTCCGGCAGAGGTAAGGGTCCCAGGGGCCGCCTCGCTGCAGGCGGGGAGAGGTGAGGGGCCCAGGAATTCGCACTGCGGGATGAAGTCCAGGATGGGAAGAAGATTCACAGGGCCCGGGTGAGCCCGAGCTGACGTGGCCATCCAGTAGTTAAAGGCCCTTTAGGAGGGAGGCATCGTCTTCCTGTCCTTGATCAGTTGCACGCACCACTTTAGTTAAAGGGAAGTTAAATTAGACTAGGGTCAGTAACAACTTTGGGAAAGACGATGGCATAAGGCTGGTGCCTCTGGGGCTTTACCTTTCAGAGGTCCAATACACACTCAGTTTAACAAACCTTGCTTCACACAACAGTCTGCCACCCTAGTTCCTCATCCCCAGCTGTTCGTGTGTCTTTTTGGATCTAGTTTTTGTGTGTGTGTGTGTGTGTGTTGTGTGCTCATGTGTGTGTATGTGCATCATGTTCCTGCCTGGTGCCCTCGGAGGTCAGAAGAGCACATCAGATCAGCTGGAACGGCAGTTAGGAATGATTGTGAGCTATGTGTGTGCGGAGGGCCGATTTGGGGTCCTTTGCAGGAGCGGCACGTACTCCGAGCCATTTCTCCAGCTTCAGTGTCTCTTTATTTTTGTTTGTTTGTTGGTTTGTTTTGTTTTTGGTTCTTCGAGACAGGGTTTCTCTGTGTAGGTTTGGAGCTGTCTTGGAACTCTCTATAGACCAGGCTGGCGTTGAACTCACAGAGTTCCTCGGTCTCTCTGCCTCCCACTGCTGGGATTAAAGGCGTGCACGACCACCACCTGGCTCTTCCTTATTTTTAAATGACCTTGCTATATGCTTATTTACAGAAATCCAGAAACTCCAGTCATTTTCTTTCTTTTTTTTAGTTTCTTGTTCTTTTCTATCCAGTCATATGCCAGGGTTCTCTACAAGACGTTCTTATTACTTCTCTTCCTCCATTTCTGTCAATCCAGTTTAGCCCTCAAACTCTTTTTCTTTTTTTTTTTATTGAGCTATATATTTTTTCTCCACTTCCCTCCCTTCCTTTCCCTTCTAAGTTGGTCCCCATGCTCCCAATTTACTCAGGAGACCTTGACTTTATCTACTTACCATGTAGATTAGATCCATGTATGTCTCTCTTAGGGTCTTCTTTGTTGTCTAGGTTCTCTGGGATTGTGGACTGTAGGCTGGCTTTCTTTGCTTTATGTCTAAAAGCCAGTTATGAGTGAGTACATATAATAATTGTCTTTTTGAGTCTGGGTTACCTCACTCAATATGATGTTTTCTAGATCCACCCATTTACCTGCATATTTGAAGATGTCATGTTTTTTTCTGCTATGTAGTACTCCATTGTGTAAATGTACCACCTTTTCCTTATTTATTCTTTAGTTAAGGGGCATTTAGGCTGTTTCCAGGTTTGGGCTATGACAAATAATGTTTCTATGAACATAGTTGAGCACATGTCCTTGTGGCACGATTGAGTATCCTTTGGTTATATACCCCAAAGTGGTATTGCTGGGTCTTGAGGAAGGTTGTTTCCTAATTTTCTAAGAAATTGCCACACTGACATCCAAAGGGGCTATACCAGCTTGCACTCCCACCAGCAATGCAGGAATGTTGCTCTCTTTACCCCACAACCTCTCCAGCATAAGTTGTCAGCAGTGTTTTTGGCCTTGGAGTGTAAGATGGAATCTCGGAGTTGTTTTGATTCGCATGCTTTCAGCCTCTTCTGCTTTACATTTCCACCACTGTCCATCCTGCAGCCTGCTCTTTCTCTTCCACTTAGATTCTCTGCAAGTTTCTGGTGGCTGCATGTTAAAAAAAAAAAAAAAAAAAAAGGGAGCCTGTGGAGGAATCCCAGGGTTCTCCTTCCTCCTGCAATCCAGCAATTCTGAACTTATTACCATTTTCTGAGCTCCATATCCTCATTAGGCCTGCTCTCTTCTCAACTATTTATTTATTTCTTTAGTTTCTTTTTAGACAGTCTCACGCAGCCCAGGCTTAAACTCATAACCACCTTGCCTTCACCTCCCAGGTGCTAGTATTATAGTTTTGTTAATAGTAGGAAAGTTTATGCTTATGTGATCATCTCCTCCGCTTCAATAGAGAATCTGTCCACATCCTCTTTCCCAGTTCCTGTCTTAAGTCACGCCATAATAAATGTCAACTGAAGGAATCAGTCAACCCTGTTGCTGTGTTTTTGGAACACCTAGAAAGGCCTTTTTCTAGAGAGGAGTAGACCATGAAAACTTGAAGGGAACTTTAAAACTATCATTAAGAAGGTGGAGAAGAAGGCTTGGGGATATAGAGGGTCAGTAGTGGAGAGCAGCTTGCCTAGCACGTGTAAGCCATGGACTTGGTCTCTAGCACCACACACAAAACACAGCATAAAACATCCACAAAAGAAGAGATGAGGGGCCTTTCTTGTTGACTGTTGTAGGAAAATCTAAGTCTACGCAGTGAATTGAGACTAGGTGACTTAAACATGTGTACCACAGATTGCAGCTCAGAGCAGGGAGTTCTCATATAACTGTCAGAAATGATAAGGTGGTCCTGGATGACTGCAAATGTTGCATCACTAAGATACTTAAAGGAAGTGTATTGAGTAGCAGTGTAGGTTGTATGGGCCTGGTTCCTGTGTTGTTGCTAGCTGGGGTTTCAGAGACTCTTTGTGCTAGTCTTGTAGGTGTGGATAGATCCTTGGGAATTGTTTTTTTGTTCAAGAAAAATCAATAGGGAAGTTTGGCCATCTGAGAACTTTATTTACTTATTTATTTTTGGTTTTTCAAGACAGGGTTTCCCCAGCTGCTATGGAGCCAGTCCTGAAACTCACTCCGTAGAGCAGGCTAGCCTTGAACTCACAGAGATCCGCCTTCCTCTGCCTCCCGAGTGCTGGGATTAATAAGTGCTCATCTGAGAACTTTTAAAGAACCAAAAGGCACTTATTTATCAAACTGTCAAAGAATGATAAATACAAATGAGGCAATCAGTGCGTAAGTGACGTGACAGATGCAACTTATACAGTTATGGAAATGAATGGTATCTTTAATGTAATATTGTACAGCCAGTGACATTAGACCGCCCTTGACTAATGTATGGAGAGACTACAAAATTTCATTCTAGAAACTTGTTTCTGGTTCAGTAATTGTAATCGCTGTTGACTGGGTAAGAATGTGTCTGTTCTTTGAAAAGTTAGTTGAAGATTATGGGTAGTGATGCTTTGGACTACATAGTGTGCAGTTTGTATCTCTCTGAATGAAGTAACAGTAGTAATAAGCCTCAGAGAAGAAATGTGTAGGATTTAAGGTTCAGCTGGGCTTGGAGTTCTTGATCCGCACAATACAATGGAAAAGGAAGCCACTACAAGGAGGGAAAGGAGTGATGATACTTTAGAGGCCACAAAATATGAAGTGTTCATGAAGAAGTAATGGAAATTTGAGGTATTAAGATGGTGGGATAACTAAGACAGTCATCAAATAATAACTAAAGGTCTGTCACAGATCAAGCCTTGCTTTACCTTGGAGAATGTACTTGGAAAAAAGATAGCCAGAGTCAGGCGGTGGTGGCGGTGGTGGCGGTGGTGATGCACACCTTTAATCCCAGCACTCGTAGGCAGAGGCAGGCAGATCTCTGTGAGTTCAAGGTCAGCCTGGTCTACAAGAGCTAGTTCCAGGACAGGCCCAAAGCTACAGAGAAACTCTGTCTCAAAAAAACAAAACAAATATATAGGTAGCTAGCTAGCTAGGGCTTATATGCATTTTGTGAGCCTTTTCCCATTGTGGGAGGCCATAAATTACCAAATAAATAGGTCATATAATTTCAAGGGATTGAGGCAATAAATGAAAGAAGCTGGGTGAGGTGAGGATAGAGTGAGGGTCGTAGACGGTTTGGGTAGGGTGTTCAGGGTGAGTGGTTCATGAGTGGAGACCCATGAGATGCAAGGAGCTAGTGATGCCTGTGGTCTAGGGAGGACAGGCTGCCTAGGCAAAAAGTAATAGTAATGTACAGACAGATCAGCGAGCTGGGGTTGCTCCACTGTGCCGGCAGCCATAGCAGCAGACCAAAGCATGCGTGCCCATGGTTAGGTGGACAGCATTTTGTTGAGGTGCAGAAAGAAGGTGTAGACTGCATTGAAGATTAAGAGGTTAGAGTACGCTCTGTTAGGCGCCTCAGCTAGCTTCCCGGATAAGGCTGTGAGGGGCATTGTGAGTACAGTTTGGTATTTCTGTGGACCCTGATTTTCAGATCCTCTGCTCCATCCCATTGCCAACAGCAGAAGTAGCAACAAGAGCGACAAATCTCTGCTGTTTCCTGCAGGGATCTTGAAATTCCAGCTGTGAAGACAACTGTGTTCAGGGTTGTGCAGGTAGTGGCAATTTCATGCTTGTAGCTGTGACTCAGGTGATGACTTCCCTTGTGGACACTGGGGTTACCTTCGGGCTCAACCCCCGTTTCATAGACAGCTTAGAGACGTGCCTGCTCAGAGAAGCTTTCTAAGAGCATGAGTTACTCTGCAAACCCTGTGCATCTTTTTTGCTGTTTCCAGTCAGTCTTCCTGCAGAAGCAGTCATACATAGGTTTGTTTGTTTCCAGGCTAGAGTAGCCCATAACTAATGTATCTGAAAGTCATTCTCCAGCAGAGTAGACAGATAAATCACTGGTACTGACTGCCTTCAGAGTTCTGTCATGGGCACAGCTGAAGCCAGCCTAGAACCAAGGCTCTGTTCTCCCAGGATGAGTTCCCTTGGCTATAGCCAGGATCTCTGCATTCAGAATGTCATGCCAAGACCATGATGGGGTGAGGTGGCCTTTCGGACTGATCAAGAATCAGCAACCCCCTCCCAGGAATGGGGTTTTAAGGGAGAGGACATTGGGATTTGGTGGGGTGGTGCATTCTCCTTTCTTTTCCCACACTGAACACTTTTGGCATAACGATAAATGGTTGAAAAGGATTTCTTCTGGAATCTCTTCTTGCCACCTGCTGCCCAGGCCCTTGCTTTGACACTCTAGCATAGGGCTGGATAGGAGGGTAGTTGCTAGGAGAGTCTGGGCCTGTTCCTGGTCCTAAGTGTCCATCTCTTTGCTTTGCTCTGTCTGCCATGATGACTCCATGCACCAGCTCCATCCTTTTGCAAAGGACAAGTTCTAATTATGTATTTTCTGCTTTTCACACCCTGCCCCTCTCCAAAACCTATGGTCAGTATATCAAAATAGCTCAAGTACATTTCAGAGTAATCATTCATTGCGTGCATTCTCCGTTTTGGGGACCTTGACATAATTAAAGTGATTTTTCTTAATTTTTGCAGCAAACGGATATTTTAAGCCATTTTTAAAGTAGTCATTTCAAAATGAAATTATAGATTAAGGACATTTATAGATGGGAGTTTATTACTTAGTTTCACAGGCATTCCCATGAAGACAAACAGGCACACTGTCCTTTGAGAAGGCTAGATGGTGTAGGCAGCAGGTGGGATCTGGGGCCCGGAGTGGTTCACATGCCAGCTTAGCCATAGCTGAGCCGGTTGTTGTCACTTATAGATGGCACATGACAGGTGCCATTCTCAGGCCATAGAATATAAAATGACAGGCAAAGGTAGGGTTTGAATTTATTCTAGTAAAGAAGGCTTTTCTTTTTACAGGTTGTTGCATTCTTTTAAGCCTATATACTGTAAGCGTATGTTATTAAAAGGCTACTAATGATATTTTTATTCCTTTCAGGAAAAATGCCAGCTGTGGGACGCGGAGTGCAGGCCGCACCACCTCTGCCGGGACTGGAGGGATGTGGCGATTCTACACAGAAGACTCCCCAGGGCTCAAAGTGTAAGTTGTCCTGGTGACTGAGTGTTAGAGCTGTCCCTGACGTGGCACACTGCCGCTGTGTTTGTGCCAGCTGGGCTGGGTCTGGCTTGCCTGTCCATCAACTGATTAGACTGATTAGGCACTGAATGACACCTTCCTGGGAGTGAAGGAAAGGACAGAAAGGCCTCCTGTGGCTGTGTCAGGGTAAAGGGGAGCTGCTTAATTAGAGGAAATCTCTCTTCATTAGGTGCTGCTGCCCTACACTGAGAAATGGGAGGAGCCATTGGAATGGGAATTGGATGGTTTTTCAAAGTTGCCCTGAGGAGGAGGCTGATTTTATTACAGTCTAATGGAAATTTCCCATTATATTGTTTTACCCAAAGTTTCTTGGCTTCCTTGTAAGAGGGTGACCAGCAGACCCGGGAGGGTGACTGCATCACTTTCCAAGCTTAGGAGGACTCAGGGCCTGATGAGAAGTGACTGTACAGGCAACTTCTGTCCTGTGTTCCCCTCTCAGGGTGTCTAGTACCAGGGCACCCTTCCCTGCTGTTTCCTGGCTAAATCCCGTGCATAAGGAATAATAATAACAGCAGCTGTGTATCATCTGCTGTTTTGAGGACAACTTAGTGTTTGCGTCTTGATCTGACCAGCAGCCCTGAGGTAGGAGCTGCGCCATTTGCTGATGAGGAATCTCGGCGCAATTGACAGGAGGCAGAACAGGCCTGACTGTTGAGACCCACGCCGTCCTCTACCACCTGTCTGGTAAAAAAGAGACAAAAATGCAGTTAGTCTGATCAATTTGACTTAGATTATAGATTTAGTTTATGAAGATTTTTGGTTTAATTCATTTATTGAATCTTTTTCCTTATACCATTTTGTTCTTTTTTTTTTTCTTTCTTTCTTCCTTTCTGGGGCAGGGTCTTACTGGGTACCAGGCTGAACTGAAACTCACCGTCTTTCTGGGGCAGGGCCTTACTGGGTACTAGGCTAAACTGCCTCAGCCTCCTGAGCACTGAGATTGCAGATGAGTGTGACCACACGGAGCTGGTCCTGTCCCCCTCACCCCCAAGTGTATTGGTGACTTGTGAGCATATATTTAGGGAGCACTTCTCTGGGTGTTGGCATTCTGACAGCCTTTGATGATTGTTAGAGGTGATTTTCTTAGTGTTGGAGGAAGAGCCTTCTGTTCCCATCCTCTTCCTTGTGGCCCTGGAACTCATTTTAAATCTCTCAAAAAGGTGGGAAGCCCTTGTTTGGGCAAGTCTGACTCACACTTGCCCTGTCAGTCCTTTGTTTGGTGCTGCTTAGGTCTTCTCAGGAACTGATAGAAATTGTCGCTTGAAGTTTTATAAGCAGTATTCCAGTAATACTAGAGACATATACTTTGGTGAAAGAACGCAGTCGAGAATTCTTACCTATAAATCTACCATCAGCCAATACCTTTGAGCTTGTTTTGGCTTATTCTGGGGGTTTAGTAAGGTTTTTCAGGTTGATAATAGGGTTTCCTGAAATCCCACTGTAAGTCTGCCTCTGTGTGTCTGCATCTCTTAAGATGGGTGCCATAGTAACCGTCTTGCACGTGGAAGACAGACTTAAAGATAAGGAATGGGCCACAGGCACGCTTGTGACTGACAGGCGTCCAGGCTCTGGCCCTTGAGGGCTGGATCCTTAGCTCTGTGCGCTGACTGTTGTTAGCGGTGGTGCCTGGCAGTAAGGGAGGAAGTTCAAGTGTAGTGTGGAGGTGCTTCCTCCATATCCCTGTAAACTTACTCCTCAGTTGTACAATTTTAGACTGATGGAGCAGAGACCGTGACCTCTGCATTGTCTCTTATCCAATCTGGTACTGCCGCTATCTCACCCTGGGTCCTGATAACGCCTTGCTGGCTAAGGATGCCTTTTCTGAAATCTCTGCTCTCTACTCCCCAGTTGTATCTGGGAGGTGAAGTGAGGTGTATTGAATTCTTCAAACATGGTGTGGGCAGTGCTCACAGTTGTGTACAGTCAGAGGCCTCCCAGTAAGAAACATGTAAGCCAGTTCTCTGTAGGAAAAGCATTTGACTTAAGGGCGGGCAGATGGGGGAAATCTATTCCTTTTCTACACTGAGCCCATGAATATCAGTCAGCAGTGTACATTGCTCAGAATGTGGTGTTAAGATTAATAATTTGCTGGGTGTGGTGATACACACCTTTAATTCCAGCACTAGGGAGGCAGAGGCAGGCGGGTTCGGTGTGAGTCCTAGGGTAGGCAGGTCTACAGAGAAAGACCTTGTCTTCACAAAACAAGCAGAAGGAGAACCTGCAGGTCAAATGAGCCTGATGGATGCAGTCAGCGAGGCCAAGTCCAGGGCAAGAATCCATCTGAGCCTTGGGTTTCCTTAATGTAAAATGGATTTTGTGGCATGAGTTTGTGCAGGTTGAATGGGATCATAGATTTAAAAGCATTTTGTAAATTATATAATGGGATAATTCATCTGTGTGTCTCATACTATACGTAGAAAAGGTTGTCACTTAGTTTATGCTAATTTGAGAAGTTTTGTAAATGAATCATTTGCATGTAAGAGTTTGGATTTTTTTTGTAGAACTTATTAGTAATAAGTACACAAAATTAGAGAATCTGAGAGGTGACCTCCAGGGCATCAGATGGGTTTGTTTGTGTATAATTTGCTGTTTCCACAGGAGAGGAGGCTGCACCTCCTTCAAATGAGTGCCATTACCACACACATTTGCCACAGTAACAATTTTGGGAATTCCTGTGTACAACATAAACAATGTCCCCACTTTGTCCTCAGGCAATCTTATATTAAGCATACCCTGTTCCTGAAGTATGCCTTCTCTTCTCATTCTAGTGGCCCTGTTCCAGTGTTGGTGATGAGTCTGCTCTTCATCGCTTCTGTATTTATGTTGCACATTTGGGGCAAGTACACGCGCTCATAGATTTGGCTACATCCATCTGTCATCTGAAGAAGAAGGAAAAAACCCAACATATCTTGGACCAAAAGTGTAGTGATTTTCTGTTCACGTGTATTATTTTACAGAGAACTTAATACGAATTGACTTTGAGAAATGTTTTTTTCTATGTCTAATAAACTTGGGAATTGATTTCTATGGTGCTTGGTTGCTGATGCTTTACTGCAAGGCCCGCAGTCTCTGCCTTCAGGTTTGCTGGTGAGAAGGTAGACAGCCTTTCTTAGAGAGCCCATTCTTTGTGGGATTGACAGTTCCTCATACAGCCGTGGAGTCATTCAAATCCAAGATGCTCTAATTGGCCTTGGCATGTTTTCCCCAAGGTATTTCTGTCCTGGTGATTGTCATTTTGGGTACTTGGTTTTCAAGAAGTATGCCTTGGACTCCATCAGGCAGATCTGTGTGAGGAGGCAGCTGGTACCGAGGGTAAGAGTCAAAGAAATCAGAAACCAGAAATCTTGGCTGAGATAATCTGCTCATTCTGTTCTTTTGTTTTGTTTTTACTTTTTTGAGATGGGGTCTTGCTATGTAGCCCAGACTGTCTTGAAACTTGCCATCCTCCTGTCTCCACCCCTTGAGCAGGAGAACAGGCGCGTCCCTGCCCCCCCCAACCCCCCGGCCTGGCTCCTTCAGTCCTTTGTTTCCTTTTTTCTTCTCTGAGAGTCCACCAGGGATTTCCATCTGTAGATCTACTTCTTTCCTTCTTTCTTTCTTTCTTTCTTTTTTTTTTTTTTTTTTTGGTTT
>JAQHUG010000048.1:7990515-8007275 GCA_028555095.1 Dicrostonyx torquatus
TAATTAAAAAAGTAAAAATAGAATCTTTGGCTTGGAACAATGGCTCAGTGGTTAGGAGCACTTGCTGCTCTTGCAGCTGTCCTGGGTTCGAATCTCAGCTTCCACATCAGGTGGCTCAGTGCTGCCTGTAACTGTAGGTCACATTTTAGAGAGAAAAGTGTTCATGTGTCCCTTTGAATTACTTACATAGTGTGTTGCACAAACTGATGGATTTCATTCTGCTAGTTCTGTGGATGTAGTTAATCATCACTCTGCTGTGTGGTTCTGCCTCTCTCTGTTGGCTGCCTCCTTCCTCTTTCCAAATAGTGTCGCTTCTTTTACGTTACAAGCTGTCGGGCCCTGAGCCTTACACATGCTACACAGCATATATCTCTTTATAGGATTTCTTTTAAAGAAGTTACATTTATTTATTTGTGTGTGTGTGTGTGTGTGGGTTATTGTATGATGTGGCACACACACATGGAGATCAAAAGACAACTTGCCAACGTCGGTTCCTTCTACCATGCGGGCTCTGGGGATGGAACTCAGTTCTCAGGCTTGGCTGCAAGCTCCCTTACCCTGGAGCTATCTCACCAGCTCCATGGAAGATTTCTTAGGGAGACATATCAGGGAGTTTGCACTTTTAAATCTTAGCAAGAAAAATTTTACTTGGGGAAAAAATGGACAGAAAAACTGGCTTTCTTGGATTCTGTGAATTTCTTAATTCATTAAATAGGTGTTTTTATTTTTGAAACACTAAAAACAAAGTCAGATTCATTTGGAAAAAAAGACAGTAATATCAACAGTGGAATTCCCCCTCCTACCCCTGCACTGCCATAGCCAGTTAGAGGAACCAAATACAGCTAAAAGTTAGAGTTTAATTTGGAAAAGAAATTTGTTTATCAGTGTGTGTGTGTGTGTGTGTGGAAAAAAAGACAGTAATATCAACAGTGGAATTCCCCCTCCTACCCCTGCACTGCCATAGCCAGTTAGAGGAACCAAATACAGCTAAAAGTTAGAGTTTAATTTGGAAAAGAAATTTGTTTATCAGTGTGTGTGTGTGTGTGTGTGTGTGTGTGTGTGTGTGTGTGTCTGTCTGTCTGTCTGTCTGTCTGTCTCTCTCTCTCTCTGTCTGTCTCTAGGGCAGATAGATACTGCAGCCACTCAGGATACTCTGCTTCATTGTCCTGTCTAGTCTGGTCCGCAAAGGTAGCCGAAAGCTGTTGCGTTTCCTGAACCAGTGAGTTAGAAGGTGCTCGCTCTCGCTGGCAGGATGGGGAATGCTTCAGTCAGCAGAAGGAAAGGAAGGGAGCTTGGGACTTGGACGTAAAGATGCGTAGCATTCATTCCGTAGCTGCCTTGGCTCTGCGGTGCAATGCTAATACCGTTGCCGAGAAACAGTGTTCAAGCTGTTCCTTTCTTTTTTATCAAAAGAAATATTTTTTTTTTGGTGGCAAAACATACATAATATAAAATGTATCATCCTAACCACTTTCAACTTATTCAGTGGTATTCAGTATATTTGTAAGGTAGGATGCTCACTCCATCCACCTCCCAAATGCATCACTTTGCAAAACTGCCCTCCCCCAGCAGCTGATGGCCATCACCATCTTCATGGCGTGACTGTTCTTCCTACAGGTAGAATCACACAGCATTTGTCTTGTTTGTGACCTTGCTTTGATTGGCACGATGTCCTCCACATGCTGCATTGCTTTTCAGATTACCCTTCTTTTAGGCAGAAAGATATTTGTGTATCACATTTCTTTTAAAATAAATTGTTATTTCCTCTCTCTCTCTCTCTCTGTGTGTGTGTGTGTGTTTTAGACCATGGCTCCCTCTGTAGCCCAGGCTAGCCTGGGACACTTGACCTTTCTGTCTCCCAAATGCTGGTATTAGAGGCATGTGCCTCCATGCCTGGATTTTATTTATAGCAGTTCTGAAATCCTAACACATGAGAGCTTTACTTGAGTTAAGATGACATTGACCTAGAGAAGCTTCCAGGACCCTTGACATGGGCTGTAATTCTAACTGCTTTTGGTGGCAGCAGCACCAGCAAAATGAACTGCTGTCACTGACTCAGGCAAAGCCTTCTAAGTCCTTGGAAAAGCCATTGGGGCAGTGTCAAAACCAGCTGGGAATGGGACATCTTGGGGTTCTAGTATTAACTCCAGACATAGTGAGACGAGAATGATCATGGCTAAAACCCTTCTGTTTCCACACCTATCATAGTCTAGATTCCAGGTTTTCCAGGTGCCAGGCCCCCACAGGAAGGGTTGAATGAGACATTCTGAAATTATGCAAATGTTGGCACTAGGTTGAAATAGCTGAAGATGTCAGCAATACGGGCTGCATCCTACAGGAAGTACTTTCCAGCCTGTAGAGCCTGTGAGTGCAGGGAACACGCCCTTGTTCTTGACAGGGTGCTCTCTCTCTATCTCTGGATGGAACTCAGTGCAGCCTGGTCTAGCCTCTCAGAGATCTGCTTGCCTCTACCTCTCAAGTGCTTGGGAGTAAAAGCATGCTCCATCGTGCTTGGCTGACAGCACTCCCTTTATTCCTACAAAGATGATCCTTGGGAGCCAGGAAAGGTAGATCCAGGTCGGGACAAAGGGACTCTGGACTTACAACTTGCTGCATCCCATTGTTGAGGTTTAGAAACACTACTATCACATAGCAACAGATGTGGGCACTTTGCTGTCCTCCTCTGGATCTCCTTATGTATGGGACTATGGACATAGTAACTTCACCAGTTACTAAGTTTTCATGGAAAGTAACTATCTTGTGGGGTAGCTAACTGTCTAATGCAATAGTCATAAGGTTTTTTTTTTAATTAACAGGTTTATTTTTTTTTCATGTGTGTCCATGTTTACAGCTGTGTATGCCGAGACCAGAGGCTGACATCAGGTGTAAGGGCCTCTGTGCTTCCAGCTTGGACCTCCTCGGTGCTGCATGGAGAAACTTGTAAGCCTGTGGTCCGTAGCTGGCTTCTGGGGAGGGAGGGTGTGTACTGGGAGAGGATTCACTTTGGTGGGGCAACTGATAGTGGGCAGCTTTAACCAGAGGGCTGGGAATAGTGCATGGTGTCTATCAGAAAAGGGAGCGTGAGGACAGCAAGATTAGTAAAAGGGACAAGGAGTAGTTGGCATATTTGGGGGAAAGGCAGCAGGTTCATGAGACTTTAAAGGGAGACAAAATCGGGAGAAGCCACAGCAGAACCTGCAGGTGGTTTTCTTCTCCCACTGGTGAGTTTTCAAATGGGAGGTGACTCCAGAACACAGTGAATCTGACCACATTTGTTTAAGGGCTTTTCTTGGTTACTTTGGCAACTAGGTTTCTTTCCTAAGTTAAAGAAATTAGAATAAAGCTTGCAAAAGAACTAAATAGGAATACTGGGTAGCTGTATACATAGTCTAGATGGCTTCATTTTAAAGTCTAGAAGTTTATGCCCCGAACAAATGAAGAACTTGAGCACCTTGCATAAGAAAGGGTTTAACATACTCCGCTGTCTTCCCGTGGAGCAGCCATAGGCTGCACAGCTGCCCAGCGCTTTGTTCCCTCCGGTCCGCTCAGTCACACACTTGCCATCAGGAAAATACAAGCTCACTATTCTAAGGCTGTAATGGGCTGCAGAGGGTTTGCAGCTCCATGAATACGAATAATAATGCCATGGGGACCAGTGGGCAGTTCTTTCGAAAGCAATTTCCTCCTTCAGCAAGGGAAACAATGGGATTGACTTGCCAGGGAGCCTACACATGCATATCCATGTAGGGGTTGGCCCATTCCTGTGCATGCTCATCTAAAGGTTATAATTCAAGAAAGAAAGCGACACATTTTTGGTATGATTTCCCCAAAGTTATGGAGTACATGTGGAAGGTTGAAATGATAGGCAGGAATGCCTCTGGGCATGCTCTCCTTTATTTTCAGTCAAACCCGAGCGTGCCCAGAAGTTTCCCAGTAAATGTCGTGGCTAACACTGAACTGGCTTGTATTGCGGCATTCAGAGCTTAGACAGGAGGTTCCCAAACATCCCCATGTGACGGGGCGCTTGGTGAGAACCTGTTGCTGCTCTCCAGTCCGGGTTGAGAGCGGGTGTCCCTCCCTAGACAGGATCCAGAGAGTTGCCTGGAGCAGAGGCTTTCTGTCTGTAATGTGTTCCGGCTCATCCCTGTACAAGTATGCTTGTTTTGTTCCCTTTTGGCTTTCTCGAAGCTTCAGGAGGTAGTATCTGGGAAACCCCTTTGCCTGTCAGTGAGCCGGTAGGGTGGATATTTCATAAGCTGGAGAGCTGGAAGGCTCTGGGAGGCCATGGCCTACAGGGTCTCCTGTTCCTCTGACTCAGTGGCAGTGTCTCCTTTTAAGGAGGACCCATGGCCTGAACAAATTCTCCTGAGGCTCCTACGAGGGACCCCGTCCTCCTTCATGCTCTGTGGTAGGCTGCAGGAGGTCGACACCTTGTCCTGAAAGTTCTAGGTGACTGCAGGAGGAAATGAGGACAGTGTCGGGGCTACTGGGAGCCCCAGAGGCAAAGGTTCCTGCTGCGCAAGCCCGGTGGTCAGATTTTATCCCCAGAGTGGATATGAAGGTAGAGAGAGAAAACTCCGCAAAGTGGTCCTCTGACCTCCACACGTGTGTGTGTGTGTGTGTGTGTGTGTGTGTGTGTGTGTGTGTCCATGGCATACCATCTCGGTCTCTCTCTGTTTCTGTACTTATCTGTTACACACACACTCACACACTCACGCACACACGCATGCACACACACACAGAGCACATGTCATACACACTTAAAAAGAACACGCATGTAACGATCATGCCAGAAATTCCCTTCTTTGGTGGTCCTACCCACAATACCCTGGCGTCTCTTGACACAGAGTTCATGTCCTTGTCCTCCTCCCCTAGAGCCCTTGCTTCGGGAGTGCTGCGGTGGTGGTCACCTGACCTAAGACCTCCTCTGTGAGATGCAGGGAAGGCTGGTCTCCCTGCCCTGTGCATCCTTCCAGCCGTCTGCATAGGGGTCTCTTCCAAATCCAGAGCTAACACCTGAGCACTGAGTCCCTCACCAGCCTTGTCCAGTCAGGCCCTGTGGTCCGACCTTGCTGCTCAGCCCCTCCCTGTTTCTTTCTACTCCTCTTCCTCACCTCCATCCCCTCTGTGTCTCCTTATTCTCTTCTCCACTTTTATTGATTAGCTGGAAAGCTCACATGTTCTGGGGGTTATTAGGTACAAAGCTACATGCGAAGAGACCATCTTCAGGGAAAAGTTATTAGCAATGCAGACTTCCACTCTGTACTTCCAAGTTGTTATGGGTTGAATGGTATTCAACTTAGCCCCTAGTGCCTCAAAAAGCGGCTTTATTTGGGAAAAAGGTTTTCGTTGTCAAGTTCAGCTGGGGTTGTGAGGCCATGCCCTCACACAGCATGCTGGGTGTCCTCGCAGAAGAGGAGCGTGGCATGGAGACGTGGAGAGAATGCCACGGGAACTTGAGGACACGGAAATTGAGCCACCCAAAGTCAAGCAGCAGCCTTTCTTGACAGAGGGAAGCAGTCCATGACTTGGGCTTCCAGCCTCCAGGACCCTAATGGTGTGTGTTTGGGTTTTTGAGTCAGCCAGATGGTGAAGCTTTATTACCAGAGCCTAGCAAATACACAGAGGAAAGGGGAAGCCAGCCCAACATCTCACAGAGCTGCTAAAAAGACCCTGTCCACCTGTGGTGGTTTGAAAGAAAATGGCCCCCAAAGGCAGTGGCCCTATTAGGGGTGTGGCTTTGTTGGAGTGGGTGTGGCCTTGTTGGAGGAAGTGTATTACTGTGGAGGTGGGCTTTTCAGTCTCATATGCCCAAGCAATGCCCAGTGTCTTACTTTACTTCCTGTTGCCTGCAGGATGTAGAGCTTTCAGCTCCTTCTCCAGCACCACGTCTGCCTGCATACTGGCTGTGTCCTGCCATGACGATAATGGACTTAACTTCTGAAGCTGTAAGCCTCCCGATTAAATCTTCTCCTTTACAAGAGTTGTTGTGATCATGGTGTCTCTTCGCAGCCATAGAAACCCTAAGACACCCCTTTCTTGGCTTGATCAGTGAACCCCGTACATCTCCACCACCTCTAGGCAAAGTGACTTATTTTCAAGCATGCTCCCCACCCCCCTTTTTAAAGACAGGCTTTCTCTGTGTATCTCTGGCTGTCCTGAAACTCACTTTGTAGAGCAGGCTGGCCTTGAATTATCAGAGATCCGCCTGCCTCTGCCTCCCGAGTGCTGGGATTAAAGGCATGAGCCACCACCTTACTCTGGACGTCTTACTCTGGAGAAGGGCTGCACCCAGATCAGAAGCCCAAGTCAGAAGCTCTAGACGTGTATCTCCCCTGCAGTAGGCAGACAACTACGTGTTCAGATATGAGGCAAGCACTGTTCCAATGTAGACTGTGGCGTCTGGAGGTTTGTCTTCAGGCAATGGAGACAGGTCCCATGCTCTGAGTCAAAGCAGACGACTTTGGCTGTAGAAAATCCTTGCGGGGCGTTTGAGAGACACTAGTATTCTTAGCAGTGTGGATGGCATTCCTACCACCAGAGTTCAGGACAGTGTGGTCCTGGCACAGCCGGCAGGGATCTTGATGGAATGCCAACCGCCCCCCTCCTCCCCGCCCCGGGGTGCTGAAGAGATTTAAGCTTTTGCATTTGTAGAAAGATCTCCTCTTGACCATTGTGCTGAAGTAAGTTATAAAGCCGGCTTGATATTTTCTGGTTATAGGAAGGCTTGCTTGCGAGTTGGTCTGTGGTTTCATCTGAAAAATTGAAGCATTTAGCTGATAAGGCTGTGGGATGTTATCATTTTCTTGTATAGCATTTCTTTCTGAAAAATACAGTATTTTCTTGCTTTTTTAAAAATCTATTTTATGTAAATGCATATTTTGCCTGCATATATGTAGGTGCTCTGTGTGCATGCCTGGTGCCTTCAAAAGCCAGAAGAGGGCTTTTTGGATCTCCTACAGCTGAAATTGTAAGTGGTTGTGATCCTTTATGAAGTCTAGAAACTTAACCTGAATCCTCTGCAAGAGCAACAAGGACTCTTCAGCACCGAGCCACCTCTCCAGCCTAGAAACATGGATTTTATCAGTCACCAGGTAGAAGGGGCCTCTGTGACCAGCACCCATACGATACCCTGGGACCCAAGGGCCTAGCCAACTTCTTGAGCTAAAACATGACCCACGTTATCACATCTGCTGGTACTGGAGAAAGAAGCATGCTGAGTCCTTCCTAGGAGAGGTAGCCTCTAGGAGACCCGAGCAGGATCTGCATTCTACCTGTGTCTACCTGGCTCTTCTCAGATGATTTTCACATATCCTTCTGTTGTAATGAGCCTTAACTACACACTGTCCCTTGAATTATTCCAATAAAAAAAGTAAATAAATAAATAAATAAATAAATTGCTGAACAAGTTGTTGGTCCAGGAGGCTCCTAAAATGATTAGGATGCATCAGGCACTGTTTGCATCTTTTGGCTTGGACATGCTAGCCACGTGATCTCAAGGGGTTTATCTCCAGACCCTGTTCTTAGTGCCCCTCAGCCCAGTTGCTTTCCCCCAGCCCTGCCCCCCCCTTCTCCTTCATCAGGCCCGGCCCTCCCCCTAGCCCTGTCCACCACATTTTTCAGTGTTACTGGTTTTAATTTCCTTTACCATCCCCTTTACAAAAACTTCTCTCCTGATTTAATTACTATTTCTTTTAATTCGCTTTCATTCTCTCAGTTGTCGTTAAACTCCTAAAGCTGTTTTCTTAAAGAACGCCGCAGCCTGCCTTTTGCTTAGAGATTAATTGTGGTCATTTTGCCTTTGTACACAGGTGCTTTCTTTCTGTATCTCCCCAATTATCTTTGGAAGGAAAGAGAGTGGCCATCCTTCTTCCCAGACCTTCTCTGAGGACAAACACTGTTGAGAGAGAGGGAGCCAAGCTCCCACCTCCCACTGACTAGACCATAATGTCAGCTTCTAGGCAGAGCTGGGAAACCCAGGCCTCTCGGGCCAGGAGCGGCTCTAGGACGGCAGCCATGGGAGGAGAGGCTCTGCCGGGATAGTGTGGATGGTGAGGAGAACAGGGCTGGCTCAGCCTCGTGGCTGCCCACCCAAGGTCCCCAGAAGCCCAGACTGTGGCTCAAAGGAACGAGACACTGGCTGGAAGTTCCCTCTTCTGGAGTGGTCCTGTTAAGAACTGGATTGGTGTGTAACTCACAAACAAACGTCTGGTCACCCCAGCTATAGGGCACCAAAGACAGATCAAAGAGACAGTGTTACCTAAATCCAGCCTGGTGAACCCATGGATTTCTTGTGTAATATGTAAGAGTATGAGCCATTAGTTTTTGTTTGCTTGTTTTGTTTTTTGAGACAGGGTTTCTCTGTAGCTTTGGTGCCCCTTCTGGAACTAGCTCTTGTAGCCAGGCTGGTCTTGAACTCACAGAGATCCACCTGCCTCTGCCTCCCGAGTGCTGGGATTAAAGGTGTGAGCCACCACCGCCCGGCAAGAGTATGATTCACTCTTGAAGCCCACCCAAGTGTGGACAGTGGACCCCAAAGTCGCCTTACTAGAGTGTCCCCTTCAGTCAGTCTTCCACCTCCCATAGCCTCACTCCCGTGACTACATACATGCAGTTGGGGCAGGGTCACATGCAACTAGCTGGGGGCAGGAGAAAGGGGGTGGCTTGAATCTGTGAGTCTGTGGACCCCTCCGGTTCTATGAGAGTCCCATGAGTTTAATCATAGTTGCTCTGAGTTCTAGAAGGTTACGGCAGTGTCGCAAAAAGGCCAGTGTTTTACAACAGGTTCCAACCCCTTCCTCTTGCTTTCTATACTTAAGCCCCTGCACCTTTAAGAGACCTCTGGACTCTGCGTTTAATCCAGTTTGTTATTGGCTATATTGCCTTTTTTTTTTTTTTCCACAGCCCCTTGGAAACCGGTGACAGCATTTCAGGCTGGTTCCCTTTCAGATCTAATTGCCATGTCCCAGCCTCTGCGTAGGTACATCATCCCGAGAGGCAGAAAACACAGGTTCTGAGCCTTGCTCTGGGCCTCAGAGACCCGCACCACAGTTCCCAGTTCCCGTTTGTGGATAATTGGTATAATTAAATAGAGGGGCTGTTGTGCTGACTTTTATGTGAGGTCCAGCCACCTGTAGTGTGTTTAGCACAGTTCCCGCCACAGGGTCGGCCTTCAGTGAGGATATCAACAAGACTTTGGTCCTATTTTTGTATGAACCCCTGACTCGCAGGACCGAAACTCAAGTCCTTTAGCGCCCCTTCCCTCGCCACCTCAGCTCTCTAGGAAACCCTCTCTCCAGCCTCTGGATTGGACCTTTGTCTTTTGGGGTCACTCTGTAGATTGTGGCAGTGTGGGTGGCAGTTAAACTGTTTTCCTGGGGCAGGAGGCAGGTGACAGGCAGCCCTTCCCTGTGCAGCCACAGTCACTTAGGGAATGGGGTAGCCATTTGGAGATAATTGGACAGGAAGCTTTGTGATGTGCAGGTCAGAGCTCCGGACTCCAGCTTCACCAGGCCCTGGGTTGTGGAGTCTCGCCCAGCTGACAGTGTACAGACCCTGGAGGGGCGAGGCTAATCCAGTCACATTTTACAGATGGCCCCAAAGTCACCAGCGGGGCCTCTGGAAACTCCCCTTTCTCAGTCTCTTGAGGACCATAAACCTCGCCACCCAGCCCTGCTTATTCATGCTCATTAATGCCAGAATAAAGCGGCTAGAGTTCCCGAGGGTTCTGTCCCTGTCACTCAGGGCCATAGACTGCCTTTATGAGGAGGCCTGGGGTGGTTAATAAAGTGTCCGATTTGTCTAATAAAACCGTCCCAGGCCCTGCTGGTATGAGTGGCTTCCTGTCACATGCTCAGGCTATGCTGGGCGGCGAGGGTGCATTTTAAATCCCTACTGGGATTATTTCATCTTGGTTGAAAGGAAACCGTGTTTGAGGTTGAAAGCAGGTTTCCTAATGTAAATGTCTCTAGGTACCTGGGTGTGAGGGGTTCGAGCCTGCTGCTGGAGTGATCCAAACAGTCATGGGATAATTTGAAGAGGCGAATGCGAAGCAACTGTGCCCTCGCGGTGGCTAACCAGACGGGGTGTGCACATTAATGAGTTCTCTTCATCCTGCATGTGTGTTTATACGATGCTGACTTCCTTACTTCCTTACTTCACTTAGCGATGAATAGATTTTATTTTATGGTAATGCTAGATTTAATTTTAAAAAATGATTACTTTATATATATATGTTACTTTATATATACATATTTATATATACATATATATAAAATATTACTTTATATATACACATATACACACATACATACATACATATATATATATATATATATATAATGCCCTCAAGTGTGTCAAGTGTGTTGTCTACAGGCGTGGGCGCCACAGGCATGTCTGGTGTCCACGGAGGCCAGATCTTCTGGCATTAGATCCCCTGGAACTGGAGTTACAGACAGTTGTGAGTTGTCGTGTGGGTGCTGGGTATTGAACTCAGGCCCTCTGGAAGAACGGCCAATGCTCGAAACCACTGAGCCAGCTAGCTCTTCAGCCTCCTTGTTTGTTTTATTTATTTACTTATTTTTGAGACAGGGTCTTATTGTATAGCCTAATTAGTCTTAAACCTACAATCCTCCTGCCTCAGCTTCCCAAAGTACTGGCATTACAGGCCAACATCCCATACCCAGCCTTTATGATAGATTTTTGTGTGTCTAGGAGGAGTCAGGAAGATTAGGCCTTAGGACTTAATCTGGCCCATTCTTTCCTGACACTAGTGATGAAGGCAGCAATACAGGACTGGGACCCAGCCTGGGATTTTAGGCTTCATATGTGAGACCCTTCTGCCCTGAGTAGGGGCCCTAAGTATACAGTTGTGTGCTGGCTTTGACATAAAGGCCACACAGGAGAGGGGGCAGCATGCTCACACAGACACACTCGTGACATGGGACCCACAGGCAGCTGACATTAGGACTCACCTGGCCCAGCTGGCTGCTATGCTTTCTGCTGTCCCACCTGTCACTGTGCTCATGCTTCTCTTGCAGCCAAGTGTGCCTGTGGTTTGATAAAAAGAAGACAGACCTTGGACTTAGGCTTTAGCCGCCTGTGTCTTTGCCTCTCCAGTTCCCAGTTTCCCATCTGCAAGGGACTTTTTACCCCCTGCACCTGCACCCTGTCATGACCTACAGTGCCGTGTGGTGCATGCAGACAGTGTTGGTGCAGTGCCCATGCTGGCATCGAGGTTCTGTCCTCTCTGCGCTGAGCCTCTTCTCTGAGTTCCTGGAGCTGTGCATGAGTGAATGCATGTGTGTGCACAACTGTGTGTATATGTGTGCATGTGTATCCCGTGTGCCCTCAGCACACAAAGGAGCAGTCTCAGCCCTTTGCTTTGACTTCATCTTATCCTTAAGGCCTCTGTAGGCATGGAACAGGCTGTGCTGAGGACTTGGGATGTGGAGGGGGCTATGAACTGGTCTTGGGTACTTTTTCTTAACAAAGAACTGGTCAGAAGGATCGCTCAGTGTCCTTTCCCTCAGCATCACAGACTGGCTTAGCTCAGCGGGTCTGTGACACAAACTGTCTTCTTCTGTGGAGACCTGTAAGATGCCTATAAACAATGCCTCAAGCCGGTCTCATTTAGGAGAGAGTACCTGGCAGAAACGATTCACAGGGGGTGGGCCTTTTGGGGTTATACTTGATTCTGGTATATTCTGCCCCAGTTCTCTGCTCTCTGGCTGCCTGTCTTAACACACCCTGCTACCCACCATGGAGCTATTCCGGCCTGCCTTACCCACCATGACAGACTGAAATCCCATGAGTTCAAATAAGCCTTCCCTCTATTAAGCTCCTCTGTCAGGGATCTTGTTACAGCAAAAGGGGGAGCCTTCATGACCTCATCACCCTTTGAGGGCCCCACCTTCTACACTGTCATGTTGACAGCGTCTGAAACTTGGAGGGGACACATTCAAACTGTAGCAACAGGGCTGGTATGGCAGTGTTACAGCCCCCCTGATTCCCAATGATCTCTTGTATTTCCTGTGAAGTCATAATTAGCATGTCTCCTGTTCTTAACCTTACCTCACGATTGCAAAATAGCTGCGGGAAGCAGTAGTCATTACATCCATACTTCAGGCCTTAGAATAAGGAAGACCAATCAGGGTGCTGCCCACTGAGTCAGTCCTCTTTTTAAAGAACACTTCCTGAAGTTCTTGATTGCTCCCACCCGTTCCTATTCCAAATACTGGCCAGAAGTGAGCCATTTGGCTCCTTTTCTCTGGAAGGGAGGCTAGAATAGCTCGTTATTCCACTGGGCACATTTTTACCCCCACCAAAATCAGGCTCTGCAGACAGGCAACCAGCAGTGTCTGCCGCCTTTGTGTGAGGGAGACTTACTTTTCTATTCAAACCAAGAAGCCATCAGGTTGCTGAAGGGAGGAAGCTGGAGTAGATGATGCTGGCTCTCACCTGTTGTCTTCACTAATAGTCTGAAGGCAGAAGAGGCCACAGTTACCCTTTGTGTCTGTCCTTAGAAGGCAGGGGCTACAGCTGTCTTTGACTCCATTAGTGCCCGCAGGGACTGTGACAACCGAAGGCCAGCAGTGCAGAAGCATGCTGTAACCGGAAAACACAGGGCCATTGCTCGTCCTCGTGATGAGTGCTGTCCTGTTGCTTCTGGTTCTTTGCTCTTTGGAGGGATGAGAGGTGGGGGGCGGGAGACGCTGGGGAGAGGAGAGAGAGGGAGGGGAGAGAAGAGAATAAGGGGTGGAGGAGCATGTGTGAGTCCTCATGCGTGTGTGCGTGTGTGTGCGCGCGCGCATGCGTGTTGCAATGCTTATCTGATGACTAAATAGTACATGGATGTCGCCATTTTCTGTCCCTTCTTGGTTTGGGGACCATCCTAGGGGCTTCAAGGTCTAATGCCTTCATATCATAGAAGCTAACCTCCATATAGGGACAGGTGCCCAAGGTCACCTGTTTGTATGTCACACAGCTGGGGTCCCCTTGTGTATGTTACTCAGAGACAAACTGTGCCAAGTGCACACAGGTGCAGTAGGATTTGCTCCCACAGTTGATGGAATCTCAGGGCATGGCTGCCCCAGACAAGGCCGCACCAAGGCCAAGGCTAGCCAGGTGGCTTGCTGCGTGATGTGGGGACACATGGGGACTGGTGCACTGTGCAACTCTCACTTTGATTCTCTCTTAGCAGCTGAGTCTCAGGGGTCCCTCTTCTCTTGAGCAGCGGTTCCGTGAGACAAGTGCCTTGAGACACTCTCTCTGCAGCATTGGGTGCTGACTGCCCGGGTGTTCGCAGGCTGGGTACTGCCTGTGGGGGAGGCAGCTTCCCTTTCTTGTTGGCCTAGGACTATATTGCTCTTCGGGCAATTCCCCCTCTGCTTTCTTATTCTCTCCCCTGGCCTGGGCTGTTACCATGGTCCATAATGATGCTCAGTCTCTGAAGGGCATTCAGCGGTGCTAACATCTGAGTTGATGCTTTCTCGTCTTTCGACTCTCCATTCAACCCCCATCCCTCCTCAGAAGCTGGAAACCGCCATTCTTTCTGTCTATAAGTCTACCTACCTTGAGTGTCCGTCCCCCTCATCTGATCCTCAGAACACCCTAGGAAGGGGTGCTCAGGAGTTTACAACTCCACAGCATGGGTGGGAACACCGAGACCTGTGGGCTCAATGTCTTTCTCAGTGTCAAGGCACAGCTGGTCCTTGAACTAAGGCTATTGGCCAGGGCCCTTTTTCTCTATACTACTATCCTAGTTAGCTGTTTTCTGTGGCTGCCTTGGCTGGGGTCACGGCCTCTTTTGTGGGTGAGCCTCTCTTTTGTGGCATAAGGCCCTTCCTGTGAGTCTGAGGCACATGTCACTGTTGAGCAGAGATGGCAGGCGGTGAGACATCCACAGAGTATGACACAGGCAGCAATCCCTTCTCTCCCATTTTGGGTGCTGTGGAGACAGCTGGCTCTACTGCCCACTGTTAGTCTTGATGAAGTAAAGGGAAATGAGAGCAAGAAACGACCGGCGAGGGTTCATGGAGACTCCTGGGTTTATGTCCACGCAGTCTTGATGTGGCTCAGCTTTCTGGCTTGATAAGACGACTAAAGGAAAGACGTTGGTTCTTACTGCCCTGTGAAGGTGCCTGAGTGGTGGCAGAGCTGTACTGAGACCCTCCTTGGGGCTGGACATGACTGCCCCTCCCTGCTCTGAAATCATCTGCAGAATAGAAGGGACTGGCTAGCAAGACTCAGATCTGCCCTGCTCTAGGAGGGCTGTGTGGCCTCAGCCCCTCTGCTCGGTGCCCTCACATTCTGCCCTGTGCTTGTGGAATTTGGGCTGTAATTTGAGGTGGTGTGGCTCCCAGCAGCCTCTCACCACAGTGCGGGAGTTACCCTCTTGTACCATTGATTGACTCTTGCTGTGAGGGAGAGAGGAGTCTGCCCCTCAGAGCTTGTACCTGCTAAGCTGGTCTGGTTTCTCAGACCCTCACTGGTGGCGGGGGGGGGGTGTTTGAAGGTCAGTACAGTCCCTTTTACCTCACATTTGAACAGGAAGCTGGGACCCCTGTCTCCTTACTGTGTCCTGAAGTCACCCTCAGGAGAGGGACGCTGCCAGGATGGTTCTCAGGTTCTTTTCCCATCTGCCCTGGCAGCCTGACCGTGTCCTCAAGCCTTGCAGAGTTCAGCGTGTCCTCCTGCAGTACCTGGTAAGGGGGCAGTAAAACCCAAGCTTCCTGGAGGGCAGGTGATCCTCATGGACTCGCCAGGGCTGACTCAGAGCAGAACCTGCCTGCCAACCCCGAGGCCAGCTGCTCCAGGGCCCCGGCACAGAGATGAGGCATCTGAGGTGACATCAGAAGGCGGGAAGGAGGTCCCGTTACTGGCCCAGGCAGTGAGTGAAACCCTGGCTTGGGAAGAATGCCACCTCAGCCTGGCACCGGGAGGTCTGAAGGGGCAGCTGACTCTGCAGGGAAAACTGAGACAAAGCCAGTCTGTGACTGGCCATGAGCCCTGAGACAGGCATTGCTGAGTCTGACCCAGTGCTGGGGTGTGGGGTGGTGCTGGCCCTGGCTCCGCTCACTCTGGTCTATCCTCATCTTGACCCTGTGACTTTCATCAGTCGCCTGTCCTCTGGGGTCTGGCATCCCTGTCTAAGCTCAAGGTGGCAGCGTTCAGAGAGCATTCTCTGCGATACCATTACTTAAAAAGCGAGGGCTTGTTCCTTCCGTTTTTAGGGAAACAATTATATAGGGCAAGTATGGATCGTAGGACTCTCTTCTAGGTTCCGTGTCCCCCCCTCTCCCATGTTCTTAGCTGAGCTGGCATCTTCCCATCCAGTTTCTGGAAGAAAAGTATACCCCTTCGTTCTTGCCTTTCCGAGGCCCCTGAAAGGAGGTTTGGACTGGCCAAAGAGCTCCTGTTTTCACTTTGGCTCTTCCCAAACCGA
Organism: Dicrostonyx torquatus; assembly: GCA_028555095.1. Taxonomy (NCBI): domain Eukaryota; kingdom Metazoa; phylum Chordata; class Mammalia; order Rodentia; family Cricetidae; genus Dicrostonyx; species Dicrostonyx torquatus. The sequence goes on from JAQHUG010000048.1 coordinate 8,005,961, forward strand.
GCAATTCTTCCTCTCTCTCTTCAGGCCTCAGTTTCCCTCGGAAGTATGAAGTGCTTGGGCATGGTCCTTGATTTCCCTTTGGGAGTTAAACTCTGTTTCCCCCTTCCAGTTAGTTAAGAACAGCCGAGAAGGAAAACAGATTAGAGACAGACAAGGAGGACCCAACTGGACCTCCCATGTGGAAAACTGTAAGGACACTCAGCCCCCACCCATCTGTAAAAACTAACAATGGGGCCCTCCATGCTCACTTCTTCTATGGAGGAGTCTGCTGGTGGCTTGGGGAGAAGGGAGGTGCTGGGCAGTGGGGACTTCCAGGCAGCGCGTACCCCTGGGTGAAAGTCAGGCAGGATCGTGTCCTGGCCCTGGGCCTAGCTGGAATTACCTTCGCAGCAGAGCCTTGATTTATTTCCTTCAGACCTCGGGATCGTCCACAGAGATTCCAGAAGCCTCATGTGAGCATGAGTCCCCGTTCTCCCGGGGCTGGCTGCCTGCCAAGAGGCTGGCCTCTCTGACAGCTGCCACTACCGCCTGCCACCACCACCTGCTGACTTGGAGCTTGCTGGCTTCCTGGGGTCCACACAGCATCCCAAGCATGTGAAAGGCTTGGCTGGAAGTTGCTGCACCCTGATTCCAGTGCCTGGGTGAGAACCTCCACCCTGGTGCCACCCACCGACATGGCTGTCAGGGGGCCACCTTCATGTGCCAGAGACAAGGCCAGAGTCTTCCTGGAATAAATTCTGCCCTGCCCATGACTGGCATAGGCACTGGCAGTCACTTCTGTCATAAATCTGCCCTGCCTCTGGCCCTCAATGTCTCCTTCTGGGCCACAAGGGCAGTCAGATGAGCTGGTCTCTGTATGTTGTCCTTGACCTTTCTCTGTTTTTATTGCTATGGGTTTATTGAGATGTAACTCACATACCATGAGTCACCAGGTAACAGTTGAAGTTGAGCAACTCAATAGTTTGCTTTCTTTTTTTTTCTCATGATATTTATTGAGCTCTACATTTTTCTTTGCTCCCCTCCCCCAAGGTCCCCATGCTCCCAATTGACTCAGGAGAGCTTGTCTTTTTCTACTTTCTACTTCCCATGTAGATTGGATCTATGTAAGTCTCTCTTACTGTCTGTATTGTTGTCTAAGTTCTCTGGCATTGTGGTTTGTAGGCTGGCTTTCTTTGCTTTATGTTTAAAAACATATGAGTGAGTACATGTGATAATTGTCTTTCTGTGTTTGGGTTACCTCACTCAAAATAATGTTTTCTAGTTCCATCCATTTTCCTGCAAAATTCAAGTTGTTATATTTTTCTGCTGTGTAGTA
>JAQHUG010000048.1:8012362-8034575 GCA_028555095.1 Dicrostonyx torquatus
GGACTGGGTTTGCTCCTGGCTTCTGCTCCTGGTGGAGCTTGTTCTCTCTGTGTCTTAGGTTACTGAGTCAGTCCCACTCTGGTTCCGGTGGAGGTCGCAGACTCTGAGTCAGGTCGTTGGCTCAATCCTGGTCTGCCAGTGTTCCAGAACTGGGTTGGCACCTAGGGCTAGGTTTGCTCCTGGCTTCTGCTCAGCTCAATAGTTTTCTGTACTTCATGGAGTTTGCCATCCATCAGCACACCCTGAGAAACCCTGTATTCAGGCCACCAACTCCCAATTCTTCCTGCCTCATCCCCAGCCTTGAGCTATAGTCTGTTTCTAGATACACAGATTTCAGACCGTTCATATGTAGGTTGGTGAGGGTGTACGTATCTACTTTTTACTGAGCACGTGTCTAAGATTCATGCGGTAACATGTACTAGTGTTTCATCCTCCTCCATGCTGATGGCACACTACACAGATCCACCACACTTAATGACTCCACGTGTCCATGGCTGGATGGTGGGTTCTCATCGCTTCTGGGCTGCCTTGAACAATCTGTTGTAAGCAGCTGTGGATCCCCCTGGAGTACCCTAGGATGGCTTAGATGTGTACTAGAGAGTGACCTTGCACTCCTGATCTTCCAGTCCTACCTGCTTGGTGCTGGGGTCACAGGTGTGAGCCACACCACCCAATCTATGTGGTCCTGGGGACAGAACCCAGAGCTTCATTCAGCCCAGACAAGCCACAAGCCCTTCCTAAACCACCTTCTCTGCTCTTCTATCCGCTGCCACACACTCCTTGTTCTCTGGCCACAGAGGGCTTCTATCTACCCCCAACGCAGCCCACACCTTTAGATCTCTATGCTTTTTTCCCCTTCTTTTGAGGAAGGGGTGTGTGTGGAAGAATTATATTAAGTTTGGCATTTTTCAGACTACAGCTTGCAGTCTCTTAGAGATTAATAAAATCATTTTTGGAGATTACTTTAAAATGGTACCAAATGAGTAAAAGAGGAGGCTCTGACCATAGGTCTGGTCTGAAGCATGAGAGTTGGAGATACATTTAGAGAGAGAGAGAGGCAGCTACATTTAACCTCCCTTTCGATCATGCATTCTTCCATCCCTGCAGATGTGGTAGCCCACATCTGTCAGGCCAGCACCTGGAAAGCTGAAGCAGGAGGACCGGGTCATCCTCTGCTGTATAGAAAGTTAGGGGCCTTCCTGGGCTACAGGAGGCTCTGTTTTAAAAGCAAATCAATAGCAAGCAAACAAACACCCCAGCAAAACAAAACACCAGTTAATAAATGGAAACCACAATCAGAAAAAGCAAGCAAACAAACAAAGGGTATCAGGTCATCTTAGGTTATATAGTGGGACTGTGTCTCAAAATAAAACAAACACCCTAAAAACAAAAGCTCAAACCAAATAACACCCCCAAATCCAGTTAATCAAGTTGGGACCAGACCTTTTCCTACCTGCTTAACAGAATCTGCTGATGGAGGAATTCTCCATACTTACTCTCTACTGTTCCCGAGTACCTCTTCCTTTGTTTTGGGGCCCATGTCTTGGGATTTCCACCAGGCCCTGGTGGAACAGTCTCTTCCTTCTGTAGTTCTCTTGGGCTACCTGCCCCCACCCACCTATGCTGTTGGCTGAGACCCTTTCAGCCTCGGATTGCAGGGTTTCACGTGTGGTTCTTAGTGATCCCATTGTGTCCTACCCCTCCTGCTTCCTGGGGTCACTGTTGGGTTTGTCCTTCTATTAAGTGCTTTGTACAAGCAGACCCCACATATGCTTTTCAGCAGTGAGGTTTTCTCTTTAAGCTTTATTTATAATTTGTGTCTGTATATGTGCTGTATTGTGTGTGTGTGCCACGATGCACACGTGGAGGCCAGATGACAGTTGACAACTTTGTGGAGCCAGTTCGCTCCTCCTTGCTGTGTGTTCTGGGGATCAAACTCAGGTCAGCTGGCTTGTGCTCTGCGATTTCACTTGCTGGGCCATCTCTCTGACTCTAACAGTGACCACTTATGTGTTTCATTAGAAGGAACCGGTATGTCCCGTGGTGCTGTGAGGTCTGAGCCCTTTGAATCTTCTATGAGTGAAAGATTCTAGGCAGCATTTGAAATCAGGTGTGGCACTGTGTCTTGTTCCTCTGGCCCGCTCCCCGGTGTTTAGGCTGATGTGGGTATCTCAGCCTCTTTTTCACGTGTCCAGATGCAATCTAATGAATTACACTGACAAACGAGGTTATGTGTTTTGTGTTTTGGATCTTGACTTCTTTGAGCGCTGATCGTGGCTTTGAGATTTGTAAACATAGACAGCTCTCTTCCCAGATGACCGATCAAATCATATTCCCCTTAAAAGCAGAGCCCAATTAGAGGTTCAAAGCCATGGCGGTGCAGAGAACTAATGACTGCCTGCCCAGTGCAAGGTAGGAGGAGTTAGCCTTGACAGGTCACCTGGTCTTAAGGTGACTCTTCCTCATCAGGCCTTTGGAAGGAGGACATTTTTTTTGCACTGAGCAGAAAGCTCCCGGCAGCTCTTACCCGTTGGGCAGCCTCCCGGGTCTATCTGCTCGCCACCTCCACGCACTTGTAGCATGACCCTTCAAGTTGTGAAGACAGACCCATCATGTTTGCAAGTCTGTAGTCCTTAATGAGAAATAGTAAGAACCGATAAATGTGAATAGCTATATAATAGTAGGTCCCACTCCATCCATGAGCAGTACGCTTCTCGGTTCCCAGAGTGGGCTAGAACCACAGATACAGCCACCGACGGCCGCTGAAGCCTATCTGATAACCAAGAAGGCCTTTCCAAGTAGCATACTCCATGTGGGTGCCTTGACCACAGCAGCTGTTCACATCTCCAGTGGGACAGAGTGAGTGAATGAGCGTGAGATATCATTCTGATGCTCAGAATGTCACATAATTTAAAATGTGTGAGTTATTTCTTACACTTTCCTTGTGATCTTCTTACAGGTAACTGAGAAAGAGAAAAGCAAAAAAATTTAGAAAATGGGGTTACCATAATTAACAGTAGTTTGAGAAGCGCACCAGTAATATTACCTAATATTAAAACGTCAGTATTAACAGTGTCATTTTTAATATCTAATTATTGAGCATTAAGCATGGTTGGACTGAGCATTTAACATCATTAGTATCCCCATTTGATAGATAAGGAATCTGAGATGCAGAAGGTCAGGTAGCTTGGCAAGGGTCCTGTAGCGACGTGCAGATGGTCAGGAGTGTCTTCTGAACGCACAGCCTCAGGAGTGGGCTGGGCCAGGCTAACTGACCTTTTTCAGGGAGCTGGTTGCCGAGGGCTTGCCTTGCTCTTCCCTGGCTCGGTGACACTCGGGAGACGTGGGTTCTCGTGTGGACACTCCCAATTTGGGATGTGAATCTACACTCGTCTCTTCCTTACTCAAGCCTGGGTGACTTCCCTCCTTAAACAGGAAGCTAAACAAGACTGCGAGTCCAACATTCCACCTTCTTTAAAGTCCTAGGCTTTCCCCCACCTTGGGATGTCTCTGAGAAGAGATGTATCCTCATCTCCCGACGTCCGCCAGTCTGTCTCCATTACCGATCTTTAAGAGGTGAATGGAGCAGTTCCCCTGGCGGAACCCTCTGCGAAGGTCAGGTTCACTCCTCTCTCCCACAGCAAGGGCAGGTACTCTTTCTTTATCACAGCCACGTCAGCCTTAGGCAACTGCTGGCCTGGTGGGTCCTTCAGTCTTTTGAAGACCCTGGAAGTTATGATGCAATTTTACCCCGCTTCTGCTAGGTGGCGCTGCTGCACACGGCAAAAGAGCCAGCCTTTCTCATGCATAACCCAGTCTTGTGGGCGGACCAAGGACCATTTCATGACCAGAGGGGAGATCTTTAGCCAGAAGCCTCGAAAAGTAGAAGTTTCCCTATTCTCCTTATCTTGCCTGTCTTGAAAGTTAGCTTCTGAACTTCTCTCATTTCTTCAGATCTAGGATGCTGGAGGCATCTGCCATCTCCCCTTTGTGCCTCCAGCTTAGCAGTCCTTAGCTGGGTTGTTGTAGGCTTAACTGTAAAGCAGGTGATCCGCTGGCTTTTGTCAGGTGTCGTTCTCACCAACTTCTGGAGAAAATAAAAAGTACAGTTTAGGATCTCCTGGCAACAATTCCAACTCCTTGGGCCCCTGCCCCCTCTAATCTGCTTCGTATCTGCTCTCATTCCCGGTGCGATCGTTCTTCCGGCGCCTCTCGACACTCTTCTGTGAGCTTGGCAGCTGGCACTCCTGTCCTTCTGCTGAGGAGGGTGCGGGCATGGCACTGCAGAGCTTTGAAGCGTGGTTTATTCCCTTACTGTTAGGTGGCCTTGTGCTAGGTTTTAACCTCTTGGCGGCTCCACCCTCACCTGTGAAGTGAGAATACTGATAATAGCTATCTAGAGGCAGGGGTGTGTCAAATGAGTTCTCAAGGCTTCCACCTTTAAGAGGTCTGAGCCTTAAGTACTGCAGAGAAAGTACGGTGAATTTACAGCTGGAGCTGTCAACCAACTGCTTTTGTTCATTTGAGATAGGGTCTCACTATGTAGCCACAGCTGGTCTAGAACTCACATTCCTTTTGATTCCCCCTCTTAGGTGCAGCTTTACAGATGTACAACCTCCCCTGGCTTGTGCACAGCAAACCATAGTGACCTGAAGCTGCTACTATGAAAGATCAGGGATATTCTGGGAGGAAATTTGACAGTAGGAAGAGAAAGCCTGAACAAAGATGATTGCTAATTTCTTTCTTATTAGAGCGCTAAGCAGTACACAAGATTTCAGTGCGGAGAGATTTCTAATTGTGGTGTTTATTCTATAAACATAAATTTTTTCCTTTTTTTCTTTTTTTTCTTTTTGGTTTCGAGACAGGGTTTCTCTGTGGCTTTGGGGCCTGTCCTGGAACTAGCTCTTGTAGACCAGGCTGGTCTCCAACTCACAAAGATCCGCCTGCCTCTGCCTCCCGAGTGCTGGGATTAAAGGCGTGCGCCACCACTGCCTGGTTCTATAAACATCATTAGCCGGAGTTGACCCAGTTGTTAAAGTGCTTGCCTGGCAAGCATGAGAACCTGAGTTTGTTATCCCGGAACCACATAAAAAACTTGGTGTGGCCATATATACCTGTAATCCCACTGCTGGGGAGGCAGAGTCAGGAAGACCCAGTTGGCCAAGCTACACAAATTGGTGAGCTACAGGTTCAGAGAGAGACTGTCCTCCAAAATAAGATGGAGCGTGGATGAGGAAGATACTCAGTATTGATTTCTTGGATACACACACACACACACGCACACACACACACACACACACTTGTGTGACACACTTGCACACAAATCATTGACAATTGGATACAAATACTGAATGACTGACTAACGGATGACCTGACCCCATGTTGGACTATTTTTCAGTCATTAAGTGAATTTCTATGGGTCATTAATGACGTGCAAAGGCATTTTTTTAAAAAAATTATTTACTTTTGATATGTGTGTGCATGTGTGTGTGCTAAGCAGTGCACAAGATTTAAGTGAGAAGGGATTTCTGATAGCAATGGCTAACCCTCACGTGTCATTCCTCAAAAGCGTCTGCTTTATTTTTTGAAATAGTGCCTCTCCTGGGACCTGCGGCTACCCATTCAGTTAGACTGGTTGGCCAGTGAGCCCGGGGGTGGGGAGGGGTCCTCCTGTTTCTGCCTCCCCAGCACTGGCACTGCAGGTGCTTGCCACCATGCTTGGCTATTTTCATGGCTTCTCTGGATGAAATGCAGGTCCTCATTACTGCAGGGCAAACACTTTACCCACTGAGCTCTAAGGGACTGGATTAGAGCAACAACCGTGGCTTCTTCTACCCTCTAATTAGCTGGCCAATCCCGACGTGAACTCTGTGCCGGCTCTGTGACAGCCAGTAGGCTAGCTGGGGGTGGACTGCCTGTGGGCTGGGAGCCTGATTCTGTTTGCATCATCTTCTATTTTAAGGCTTCTCTATGATTCTTGCCCTCCGGCCATTCTGAAGCTGTTTTTGTTGATAACATGTTCCTTTTATGACTCAGTAGATTTCTCTCTTGCAATCTCTTCCTCAAACTTTCCTTTTCCACAACAAATTCCATGACCACATAGCTGCCTCCCCCACATTAACCCACCACACTCCCTTCCCATCCAAAGCAAACAACACTTCAGACCCCTGCAGACAAAGTCAAGATAGCAGATCCTAATCTTTGCTACATCTTTTAAGTCCAAATAAAAACTGTGTGAGCAAGGGAGGCTACACTCTCCGGAGGAAAGGGTGACTAATCTGATGAAAGATATTGGGAAATTTGACCAGCTATTTTGGGGAAAAAAGGAATGAGATTCCTATGGCATACCACAAAATAAATTCCAGATGGACTTCAGAGTCACAGCTAGGCAATCCCCAGGAGGATATTAGTGAAGGTCTCATTTCAGGAGGGGAGCAGCCTAAAGATTTACCTAAAGGTTTATTACATGCAAAGTCTTATGTGTCTACATGAACATAAATTTCTTCTAAATTAACCAAGTCCCAAATGAAATGGAAAACAAATAAATGAAAGACATGTGACCAAGATAGAGACCCTTTAGATAGAAAAAGTCTTAGGAAATTAATAAGAAAATCCAGTAAGTCATTAGCAAAATGAGCAAAGAGGAGCACATTTAGAAGTAACAGAGTAAGGGGACATTTCTTGCAGCATGAAGCAGGCAGATTATATAAAGAACTTCCTTGATCAATGGACAAATGACAAATAGCTCAACCTACAAACTAGCAGAGGCTGTGAATGGGCAGGTCCCCAGAAGATGAACAAGAGTGGCAGACAGAGACTCCTAGCTTCACTAGTGATGTTCTCTGTGGAAGTCCTATTTCTGTTTGGTGACAGGAGGGTGATGCAGAAGGATCATGAGTTTGAGGCCAACCTGGGCTATTTAGCAAAACAAAAAAGGATAAGGAAAGTAAAATTGGTAAAACACTTCAAAATTAATAAGAAGCAGAATGGTCATGGATGTGAATACCACCACCGTCACTACCATCACCACCACTCCTACTCCCACGACCACCATCACCACCACCATCATCACCACCACTACCATCACCACACCACCACCATCACCACAACCATTACCACCACCATCACCACCATCACTCCCACCACCATCACCACCATCACCATCACGACCACTCCACCACACACACACACACACACACACACACACACACACACACACACACGAGAACAATAATTCTATTCTCATGGGGAGATCTTTGGAGGGCAATTTGAATGTAAAATCTGAAGACCATTTGTTCCTTTTAGCCGAGGAATTCTGCTTCAGGTTCCTTACCCTTTGCCGCATTCACACACATGCATACAGACATATGCAGAAGTTTCCTCTAGAACAAAAAGCCGTTAGGATAGTCACAGACATACACTTTGTTGCATGGATTTTCACAGACTTTTTGAAAGGGTTTGGAAATAACCCAGCTGTCCAGTAAGAACAGGCCGACATATAAAGGATACGCAGCTTCTTAATGGAGTATTGCTCAGCTTGTAAAATGAACGAGGTAGATTTATATGCCTGCTGGGTAGAGATGTGCACTATAATTTAAAAAAAAAACCAAATTTAATCATGACCAAAGCAATTACTTCTGAAAGCAGTTTGTACAGCTTTGGGCAAGTCTAACTCTACTTGGGCAAACAAAATACATGGCTGTTCAAAGGAGCTGTGTCCTTTGTGGGCTTAGCAGGACCCTCCAGATGGTGGTGGCCTTTGATTGTAGGTCATGCTGTGAGGCATACCCAGTTCCCAGCACCTCTTGCCTGGAGCAAATCTTGGTCTGAGGCAGGCTCTTGCCTGCTTTCCTTTCTCCCCTAAGACTGCTGAGTATACATGCGACGTCATAGACTCTTTCTGCTGGTGTGAGGTGGGACATGACACTGTTAAGGGATTCTGAAGGGTTCTTCTCAGAAGGGATCATGGTCATCGCCTCTCCAACAGTGTAAATTCAGAATCCTGAACTACTTCTGGCTTGGTACCAGCAGGCATTTCTCAATAATGACAGGTCACACACAGGCTAGGTAGGGCCGCCCTTCACATCAGAGAGAAGTAATGTTGATGCTGAAAGAGACCTTGAGACCATTTGGGTACAGGGTAAACTCTGATTGAGGTTCTGTTTGGTTTTCTCTTCTGTCCTCAAGATTAAGCCCCTCTTCCTAAACAAATCCCGAAGGTATTGACTTGTCCTCTTCGTGTCCACCTCCGAAGCAGAATACCCGTCTTCTACCACTTGAGGGGAGATGCCCTTATTAGGAAAGCTGACAAGTTCTCCCACGCACAGACGGGAGAACAAGCTGGGTATTCCCACCTACCCACAGTCCCTCAGATTCCCCCAGAGGCTGTGAGCTGTGGTTGACATGACAGGTTTGGCTCCACTGTCTGCCCGTCCCTCTCACTGTTGTTTCTGTGGACTGCGCTGAGGAACTTAGTAAATGTGGGCAGGGAGGGGATCTCTGCACAAGTGGGTGGTGGGAGATGAGTCCTACCCTCCTGGATGGAGAGAGGGACCTCAAGGTTTCCTGAGGGGCTTCTTCCCTTCTGGATGAAAGTCCTCATTGGGACACCACTCCCCACTTTGAGCTGAGATGGGGTGATTCTCATGTGCCTTGTGTTATAAAGGAAAGCAGAGCTGACAGACCAGGGCTTGCTAGGAGTCATAGGTGAGGGCGGCCACAGTGTCGTGTGGGTAGCAATAGGCGAGGGTGGCCACATTGTCGTGTGGTAGCAATAACACCAGAGAGGCCAGTTCACTCTGACTAGTCGCTCTTCTTTGAAAAACAAAATAAGAAGGCTGTTTGAAGATCAGGACATGTGACCATGTCTTCTTAGCTGTTTGGATCTGGTTATTTGGGTAAGGTTGTAGAATATTCTGGAAGTGTTTATCAGAACAGTTTCCTGAGTTTTCTTTCTTTAAATATCTGAATTTTAGCTCTTTGGGTAGATCCGGAGTTTCTGAAAGTGTCATAACTTTTGTAGAGCCTATGTTTTTAAACATGTTTCATAGGAATGGAATGATTTTAAGATATGAAGAGAGCAAACGAGGAAAATAAGATGTGAAGTGTGAAATTATAGTGTGGTAAAACTGACCTAGTGCCACCAAGAAGATGAGACACTCGCTTGTGTAGATGTCCCGACTGGAACTCAGCCTTTTCCGAACTCGTGAGTTCTGAAACCATCAATCACTTGAGCTCTTGGATCCCGCTTCCCTCTTGGATCCCATTTGATCCTTCTAGAAAGCTTCCAGTGGTTACTGTTCCCGTCACATCTAGTCATCCCACTCATTCCCCATGCTGACTCTCATAAGAAAGCGTGTCTCTGGCTGGTGAGATGGCTCATTGGGTAAAGGCAATGGCTGCCCAGCCTGGCTGCCTGACTTTGCTTCCTGGGGCGCACCTCATGAAAGGAGAGGACTGACCGATTCCTCCCACTTCTCCTGGCCTCCACACATGCACATGGTATGATCCACCCCATACAAAGTTAAAAAGGTAACAAAATTTTAACTAAAAAGAAAGCACCTTCTCCCCCACATCCACTACAGTGGTGCCTGCTGCTCCCCCACATCCCGCTGCAGTGGTGCCTCTGCTCTCCCACATCCCACTGCAGTGGTGCCTCTGCCCTCCCACATCCCACTGCAGTGGTGCCTGCTGCCCCCCCACATCCCGCTGCAGTGGTGCCTCTGCTCTCCCACATCCCACTGCAGTGGTGCCTCTGCTCTCCCACATCCTGCTGCAGTGGTGCCTCTGCTCTCCCACATCCTGCTGCAGTGGTGCCTCTGCCCTCCCACATCCCACTGCAGTGGTGCCTGCTGCTGTCCTTCACAGACGGGCCTGCACTTGCTGTTATCCTACATTCACTCACTCTTTAGTCCCCTCTATCTAGAGGTGTGCCCAAAGGTCTTGAGACCATCACAAATAGAAGTTGGTTTCAGGAGTGTGTGAGGTCCTCTAAGTCGTGAGGATCCCCAGAATATGTCTGGCTTTAATGGGAAAGGTGAGGTCAGAGCACAGACAGAGACTTGTATGGTTAATCTGTGGGCCATGGATGAGTGGGTGGGAACCCTGCCTCCTGCCTACTGTTGTTTCTATATCCCCATGCTTGGCTGCCTCTCTCTCAGTGGCCACCTTGTCTCTTTCAAGCAAAGGAGCAATGGCTTGCCTTTGCACCCCATCTAGTGATGAATGACCCCACTCTGGGAAGGAGGCCTCCGCACAGCTGCTTGATGCTGAGAGGGAAATAGCTTTTTGTAAGAGATGCAGGGAGGAGAAAGCAGGCAGAGGAAGTCTTGGAACAAGGTCGTGGTGCAGGCTTTGCTTGTCTAGCCACCACTGAGGACCAAAAGTACTGGTCCATAGCCATGCATTTGGATTTACTTCAGAAGCAAAACCAAGCCTAAACAGAACTGAAATCTACAAAAGCCTCAGCATTTGCCAGCTGGGACATCAGCTTATGTAACTGTCAGCTAACAATTAGAGGCTTATTGAATAGACGGACAAATGGGGAATTCTAATACTCAATCCTACAGCTAGTGTAGGCCTGAGGAAGTGGATATGAAGTAGTAATATAGCAGGATGTGAGCCAATGGTGGAGAAGCCTCAAAATAGAGAGAATTTTCCAGACTGCACTGAACCTAAGGCTTGGTCATCAACCAAGAGTAAAGGTTTTGAAAAATTTTAGATAAGATTATCTGTTGTTGAGTCTAAAAAAACCTTCTGCCACTTCCCAAAGTGTACACTGATTCAGTTATAGTCTTTGGAAGTTAATGGCATTTACGGAATTCATTTGGACTTACCTGCCTATCCACTATCTTGTTCTTAACAATTTACATCTCAAAAACCACCCCTGATTTTATTTCCCTTACGCCCATACGGAAGCAGTCACATTCCGAAGCTACCATGTTAGAAACAGGCCAGAGTGTGTGTTAGTTTGGTCTGATGTCTCTGCATCTACAGAGTCTGATAATTTTCTTGTTTCAAGTCAAGGACATTCATGGGTTCCTTTGGTGATACATCTCTTTGGGGGTTTTGCTGCCATGGCAGGGGAGGGATTGGGAGTATTTCATCAGCTAGAACAGCGACTCTCAAGAAACAGAAGGGAGGAAAAGTGAAAATTATCTGGGTTAGGGGAAGGGGTCAAGTTCAAGACTTTCCCTGGCAATTTATCAAGAGCCTACTTCAAAATTGGAAGTAAAAAGGTCTGATGATTTAGCTCAGTGGTGTCTTACCTGACTAATGAGTATGGGTTTCAATGATTGAGGTTCAATCCCCATATCAAAATAAAACAAATAAAGTTAAATAAAAGAAAATAGGAAGATAGTAAAATCTTTACAGTTCATGAGAGTCACACAAAAGATATCATTAGAAAGCACTTTATTTTCATTATTTATTATATTTATATTTTAATATTTGTTTATGTTATTTGTTGAGTCTATAATTAACACATTAAAATTGTACATATACAGTTTCATATAATGTTACAAAGTAGGTACCCATTATATAATGTTCAAGTCTGTCTTCTCAATGTTTCTCATTTCTTTGCGGTTAGAACATTCACAGTCTTTTTTTCTGGCTTTTATGAAATACATGGTTATTGTTACTGGCAGTCCCTCTACTGTGTAGCAACACACCAGAACCCAAATGCACTTCTTTTATCCAACTGAACCTCGTGCCTGTTGATCATCCTTTTTCCATCAGAGAACATCCAGAGATGAGATAACAGCCACAAAAATCTGACTATCTCAAAACAAACTTGACAAGAAGAAAGAAAAATAAATCTACGAGTTTAGTATAACCAGAAGGATTGGAATGTCTAACTTTCAGCTTTACCAGTAGGTGCATAAACACATTGACAGTGAGTTTTCTTTGTGTTTTGTCTGTTTTAATTGGTGCGGGCTGTGTTCCCGGCACCCGGCTCCCAGCCCCCAGCCGCCGGTCCGCTCAGCCGCTGGTTGATTGTACCCAAAATAACCACATGACAATTATATTCATTTAAATATTGCCTGGCCCATTATCACTAGCCTCTTCTTGGCTAGCTCTCACATCTAAACTAACCCATTATAAAAGTCTGTATGTCACCACGAGGTGGTGACTTACCGGACGATTCTAAGGTACGTCCATCTTGGGTGGAAGAATCATGGCGTCTCTCTCACTTCCTTTTCTCTCTCACTGCCTTCATTCTGTCTTCTCTGCCCACCTAAGGGCTGTGTCCTATCTTACAGGCCAGGCATCCTCTTTATTTAACCAATCAAAGCACAGAAATACAGAAGAACCCTCCTACTCCATTTGTCCATTGCCTTACAAGGTGCATAGTATGAGGTAAGAAGTGTTTTTTGGGAGAGGGAGAAGGGGAACTAGTGAGAAGCTTGAGATTGATCTGAAGTCACTTCCAGAGAGGAGGAATCTGCCCTGAGTGGGCAGCTACTAACAGGAACTTGGAAGATCTCGCTACCTGAGGAGGGCAGTGAAAGGCAGGAAACTTCAGTCTTGCAAGATAAGAGACAACCACTAAATTGGCAGATTGATGATTCCTGACAATCTGAAAACAAACAGATAAAGACAACCTGTCTTGTTAGAGTTTCTATTGCTGTGCAGAGACGTCGTGATCACGGCAACTCCTATAGAGGAAAACATTTCATTGATGTGACTTAAAGTTGAGAGGTTTAGTTCATTATCATCATGGCAGGACATGGTGGTGTGTAGGCAGACATGGTGCTGGCTACATCTTGATCAGAAAGCAACAGGAAGTGGACTGTTTCACTAGGCGTGGCTTGAGCTTATATGAACCCTCAAAGCCTGCCTCCACAGTGACACTTCCTCCACCAAGAACACACCTATAAATGTACCATGCCAACAAAGCCACACCTCCTAATAGAGCCCCTCCCTTTGGGGGCCATTTTCTTTCAAATCACCATACCACCCTAAAACAAATTCCACATTATCCGGAAATGCTGGTGCTCTGTGATTTCCCAGTATTCAGGAGGCTGAGACAGGAGAATTGCAAACTTGAGGTCAGTCTGGGCTACATAATGAGAACCCCTCTCAGAACTTCCACAGAAATAGCAGCAGGAGGAATTTCACATTGGTATAAAGCTATAAAACAATATCATTGAATTAAGAGTCAGTGAATTGACTGAATTTAGGAGGAAATTAAAGAAGACACTCTCAAGGGTTAGTTATAAAGCACCAAGGTAAAGTAACCAAAAAAAAAAAAAAGATGGAAGGAGCTGAAGAAAGGCAAGGTATACAGTGAAGAGAATGAACAGAGCAGAGAAGGAATCAAGAGGCTACGGAGAAAGTAGTTGAAATGACACGCAGACAGAAAAGAACCAACACATACAACTGGAATCTGCCCTGTCACTTGAACAATGGAACAGAACAGATACTTTGAGTTACAATTTGAGAAAACTCTTTAGAAATAGCAATATATGCCAGTTGCATGGCATATTTTTATTAAAGATTAGACTGTAACGGTGAATAAAATCCTTCAGGTCACCAAACAGAAGAACAAATGACTCATGAGCACAGCATAACTGTAACTAAGTTCTTATTACACACCCATAGGTACTAACACATGTTGGTGCATGTACATCATAAAATAATAAGCCAAAATCTCTTTAGAATCGATGACTTCAAATTGTAGAGGAAGCACGCATAGAGAGTATCCTAAGGAGGATAATATTCAGGTGAAACAAGTCTTATTACAGGACTGCAGAGTCTCATGTAAATTGTTTTTTTTCCTGCAACACACAGCATTGCATTGGGAATATACAGAAGTGGTAATGTTATTTGATGTAGCCCCTGTAAACATAAAAAATTGTTCAATAAATGTGTACAAGAGCTGGGCGGTGGTGGCACACGCCTTTAATCCCAGCTCTCGGGAGGCAGAGGCAGGCAGATCTTTGTGAGTTCGAGACCAGCCTCGTCTACAAGAGCTAGTTCCAGCACAGGCTCCAAAGCCACAGAGAAACCCTGTCTCAAAAAACCAAAAAAAGAAAAAAGAAGAGACACTCTCTCCATGTAGTGCCTTTGGCAGTGCTTCCAAAATTTATTTGGAGTTAAAATACCCTAATGGCTGCTCTAAGTGTAGACAAGTTCATTGAGCTATAAGCATAATCTTTGGGTCTTGTTAATTTTGGTGTGTGATGTTTTTAATTTGCATTTATTTAAATGCTGAAGTTTATAATAAAAATTAGATGCTATTTGTATTTTAGTTCTCTTTTCTTTTTTCAGCTATTTTTTTTTTGCTGCTTGTTGGGAGGAAAAATCATAATTATTCAGTGAAAAAACTGGGAGTTGGACCTTTTTCTGTTTTTAATGATTAGATTTGGTCAAGGTCTTATTTTCATCTTTAATCAGTCCTGCTGGGGACTAGAAAATCTCTCTTAATTTCAAAGCATCTTTCTTTAGATTGAAAAGATTTTAGTTTGTTTATTCTTTTACTCTGTCATGATTTTATGCAATCTATTGCTTATCATTCAGGTCTCTTGTATCTGCCTCCAACTATCTTAGCTTTTTCTTTCTTTGATTTCCATCTCTTCCCATTTATTGCTGTATTTTTTGGTAGAAGCTATTTATTTTCAGAAACAAAAATATCCTCTCCTTCAGTTTATGCATCAAAAGTTTCATGAGAATGCTGTGCTGTTGAGAGCCTAGAGCATGGTTTGTAAATGTCTGGATCCTTGAGTGTGTCCTCACTTCTGTTGCCCTCCCTCCCCACCTCAGTCTCCTGCTCCTGGGACTCCTGCTTGTCATTATCTGTCCTGCCTCCTTTGTTCTGGTTGCTGAGCTCAAGTTAAAATAGGCGTTTTTCTCCTTAACCTGCTCATGGTTCCCCAGGTCAACCATCAGCTAAAACCCAGAATCTCTTCAGGGTTGGCCAGGCCTCGTAGTTTTGGTCTTAAGGAAACAGTGTATAAAAATCACCTTCCTGGCTCTCTGAACAGAGGGACCAGCTTTCTGTTCAGGTTCCAGGGGGCAGCCTCTCCATAGGGACCTCTGAGGTCAGAAGGGTCTGCCTGACCCTCTGAGAATCACATGTGAGTGGATGCCATCAGGGGTACCCTCTGTCTTCCAGGGAGCTGAGAGGTGCCGAGACTCCATGCCTCTGCACCTCACTGTCTGTTTGGTGAGTAAATTAAGAAGGGCAGTTTTTGGAAACCTTCCACTTGAGTTAAATTCTAAAATCAGTCTCAACACACACACACACACACACACTCTCACACATATGTATATGTGTATATATGTATGTATGTATGTATTTTGATACAGGGTCTCACTATAGCCCTGGCTTGACTATGCTGTATGGACTCACTATACAGAAGAGGCTGGCTTTGAATTCGTGAGTCTCAAGTGCTGAGATTAGAAGTGTGTACTGCCACACCTTTCCCCAGACAAAGTGTTTTACTTTGGATTTAGAAAAGTCCTTAGAATTTCCAGGATTATTGCAAAGGAGGAGAGAAGGGAGGAGAAAGGAGGAGGATATCATTGAGTAAGGACGAACGCACATATGGTCAGTGTGTGTCTGTTACATACATGTGTAAGTGAGGATAGCATCCATTGTACTGTATCAAAGTCACCCAAGTCCTGATGTGACCCATCTCATACCCTCCTACCACAGGCAGAAGCCATTGTTTCTTTTTAAGACTTATTTTTTAAAATTTATTTAACTTTACTTTATGTGCATTGGTGTGAAGGTGTCAGATCCCCTGGAACTGGAGTTACAGTCAGTTGTGAGTTTTTTTATTATATGAATATGTGTATGTCTGGATGTGAGTATGTGTAGTTGGAATTTTCTTTGGGCTACCAACTATTTCCCAAATAAAGATATGGAGACTTAATATTAATTATGAAAGCTCGGCCTTCGCTTAGGCTTGTCTCACTAGTTCTTTTAACTTAATTTAACCTCTTTCTTTCTTTCTTTCTTTTTTAAAAATATTTATTTATTTATTATGTATACAATATTCTGTCTACATGTATACCTCCAAGTCAGAAGAGGGCACCAGACCTCATTACAGATGGTTGTGAGCCACCATGTGATTGCTGGGAATTGAACTCAGGATCTTTGGAAGAGCAGGCAATGCTCTTAACCGCTGAGCCATTTCTCCAGCCCCCTTTAACCTGTTTCTTTTCATCTGTGTTTTGCCTTAGGGCTTTCTTACATTCTGTTTTTCCTACTTTCTTGCTTCCTCCATGTCTGTCTGTCTGGCCCCTGGTATCTCCCTGGTGTCTCTTTTTCTTTCCTCCTTTTCTGAGCCTAAAGTCCTCCTCCTATTTACTCTCCCTGCCTATACCCCCTCTCTCACTATTGGCTATTCAGCTTTTTATTAAACCAGTCAGGTGTCTTAGGCAGGCAAGGTAAAACAGCAACACATCTTTACATAACTAAACAAATGCAGCACATCTTTGCATAGTTAAACAAATGTTCTGCAACAGTGTGTGCACAAGAGCACAGATCGCAGAGGCCAGAGCATTGGATACCCCTGGAGCTGAAATTACAGGCAGCTGCATGCTGGGAGTGGGACTGGAGTCCTCTGCAAGAGCAGGAAGTGCTCATAACCATGGAGCTATCTCTCCTCCAGCTCCACCACTTTGCTGCTTGAGTAGCTTGGTTTGGTTCTGAGATCAGCAGTTTCCTAAGGCATCCAGGTAGCCCTTATGTGGAAGCCCCAGGGTGCCACTGGGTCTTGAACCTGATAGTTTGGCTTCCCCTATGATCCTGGATCGTCTGACACCCCCCCCCCAAACTTGGTCTCTGCAGGAGACATCCTTGTTTCCCTCTGATCTGTCCCCTCTTTTGTCATCTGTGGTTCAGTTTGAGAAGCAAATTTACTCTGATGCACGATTAAAGGCTCTGTCAGCAGGGTTGACCTCGTCTAATTGTGGACACCCGTCAGCCTGTGTGAGGTTGTTAGTTCCACACTGGGTGCTGCAGCCAGAGGTCTGTGTGTCAGACATCTGGGCAGGAGTGATGGGCTGGAACTGGGGACTAGGAACTAGAGCTTGTAAGGATCGGCTGGAACCAGGGAATGGGCTGAAATTCATGTTGGTCTCTCAGTCTTTGACTTAACTTTGTGAGGGAGGCAATTTTCAGAAATTGTGTCTCTTTTTACCAAGCTCACAGAGGGCCTAGGGCCCAGGCATAGGAAGGGGGGCTCACTAGGATCTGGAAGTGGGGGTCCTGATCAGTTCTCCATTCTCATCTCATCATGGGGACAGCAGAAATAAGCGACTTGAAAGCCGGTAAGTAAGACTCGTTCTCGTTTTTTTATGGATAAGATTATGGAACAGTAAAGAGGGAGCCTGAGCCCACAGTCTTTTTATAAGATGCAAGTAGACAGAAGCAGGCTCTCAGAAATGCCTGTACATGTCTGCCTTCCTGTTTACTGGGGAAGTTCTTATATGACTGTTGTTTACAAAGTCAGACGAGTTTATAAGGACTTGGAGATAGAAGTTTATAGAGAGGGTTTCGTGTGTCTGTTTACACACTAATTTTCTAAACCTTCTTTTCTGCTCCTCAGTTGTGGGGAGTGAATTGTCGATGCTCTCGGGGTGAGTTCCAGGAAAGAACTTCCGTCTTTTAGAATAGTCTTACTGCCTTCTTAAAGGGATGCCAAGGTAGGATAGCAACCTTTCAGCCATTCATGGTGTTGTCTAGTGTTTAGACAGAGCATCAGTCCCCTGTATGAATTTGGAACACACACAAATATTATTCCCAAGTGACTGACCTATGACTTCAAGGTTCTTACAGCTGCATAGAGGATATGACGGCATGGTGACTCCTACCAAAGACAAAGTTTGTAGAACCTCTTTAGCCAAGCTGCCTGTGGTGGGATGAGGGTCCCCAGGAGATGCCAGAGAGCCCTTCTTCCCAAAGTTTCTTCCGAGTTTGAACAGGTGAGGTTTGGGGGAGCAGTGTGGCTTACTTGGAGGACACTGGGAAAGGCAGATGACCATTTGATACTGGCTCAGACTTTTCTCCTGTAAAGGGAAGAATGTTTAAGCCTCCTTTGTACCATGCTGAAAGTCCAGTGCTAACAAGGCAGTCTCAAGGTTTCCCAGAAGCACACAGCTTAGCATGTGTGCCCTCACCTGACCACCATCCCCATAGTGTCCCCGAGAAGAGTACATGACAAAGGACAGGATTTCCTGTGTGCAGATGAAGCAACTGAGACTCCTATTAGAAGATATGTCCATTTGGTCATGGCTAAGCCTGGCATTCAGGCCCCCTTCATCCATCACAGCCACAGAGCCACGCGGCCTGTGGGCTCTGATGATATAGTTCCAGAGTCAGCTTCCTACCAACAACGTATGTAAAGGGGAAATGGCCGTTTGGATGGCTCGTAGCTTTTATACAGACGGCATCTCAGTACCAAAGAACCATATAAAAGGAGACAAGGAAGGGGACACGGACTGTCCCTAGAACGATGATCTTTTGACAGTTTATTAAATGTAGATTTATGGCTGAGTCCCTGACTAAACCATAGCTGTTTGCAGTTCATAACAATGGAGCTAGAAAGAAATCCGAGGAAAAAAAATAAAAGGGAAGAAGGCTTAATGGCCTATGGCTGGGAATAAATCTTAGAGTTCACGTAAATTAGTCTGGCTGGAGTTTACACCTTCCCTCAGCTCCTGAATGATAATGTGGTTCCAGTGGGCGACCACAGCAATGGCTTCTCTGAGCAAGCCCACTCTTGTCCGCAGGCTCCTGGAGGCATCTATGAGGCTGAGGCACACTGCCTTGACTTTGAGGACAGCCACCTTATCGTTCGAGATGTGGTGACATGATAGCCCTATCTTGAGACTCCTGACTTGGTTTCTCCCAAGGGCCAGAGAAGGTTCTGGGTTGGAGGAGTTCTACCCAGAGACACACAAGGCAGTAAGTACAGGACACAGAAGCAGAGTAGGGTAGCTGCAAAGGATCATTCTCTCCCAGATCACGTGGGCTTTGATGCATCTAAATCACCAGGCTGGAGTGTGAATAGCCCCCAGGGATTAGTTCAAGACTCTGCTTCTCAGATGAGAAGACTCAGATAACTAGTACAAAGTCACAAGAAGGGACAGTGACAGATTCATACAGATCTAATACTTCAGAGTCCCTGGGCCGGGTCTCGCTTCTATCAGCATGCCAAAAGCACTTCCCTCTTTAGGCCAAAGTGTGTCTAAACCTGCAAACATCACTTTCACACTGACACCGTGTGTTTGTGTTGAGAATTCACAATCTTCCTCTTAAGCCCATCCTGTCAGGGTGTTCACTGACCCCGAAACTCCTTGATAGTCGCTGTCTAGGTGAGCCTGCTCACACCTTGCTTTCACCTATGGGGTCATGTGACATGAGTAGACTGTGCTCTGGCTATAAAAACAGAGAAACAGAAATCCGTGTGACACCATGAGATGATGGCTGGGGTTGACCCCCATTCTCCTCCCTTCACAGCCACAATGAAAAAGGATATAATCTTCATTTCATTATTTTGTTGTTGTGTTGTGGTTTTGAAACAGGTTCATCTTCTATATCCTAGGCTCGCCTTGAACTTGTGAAGTGTAAGGATTATAGGCGTGTGCCATTATGTTCTGCTTGACTATTTTTATTCTTACTGTAAGAGGCAAAAACAGGGGACTGTGGCTGTAGTCAGTTGGTCGAAGGCTTGTCCAGCAAATATGAGGCCCTTGGTTCCACCCTCAGCACAGCATAAGCCAGGTGTGCTGGTACAAGACTGTAATTCCAGCACTTGGGAGGTGGAGGCAAGAGGATCAGAAATTCGAAGTTATCCTTAGCTACCTAGTGAATATGGGCCATCCAGGGCTAAATGAGACTCTGTCTCAAAAAGAAGATGACGAGGAGAGAGCTGGAAAGAGGAGAAAGAAGAGGAGAGGAGGATGGCAAAGAGGAGGAGGACGAGGCTCAAGACACAAGCTCATCCTAAAGGGTGGCATCTTCCAAGTAAATTGCATATATTTCTCGATGTTGTGCTTCTAGTGGTTGGGTTCATGGGACAAACCAACACGGTTGCTGGTTCTATTAGGTATACAGCAAATCTTCGGCTCTCACTCTGTGTCTTGAGACACCCTCATCCAGAGGGAAGAAGGACATCAACCCAACATCCCAAGCTCAGGGCCCCCTGCCACTGTCCTGGCCAGCAAAGCCCAGGGAAGCAGCTCCTGGAGAGTCAGTTAAAGCAGAAACAACCTAAAATGTAGAATTTCTTGATTTGATCTGGGAGCCCCAATTTCTTCATTAAGAAGGAAATCCACTTTAATTATTTAAAAACCTATTCAACTAAGAGTATACTTCTGGCTAATTTTCATACTTCTATTTGTTTATCAAATTTATAGCATTTGTAAAGATGGGTTTAAAAAAATCTGCATAGATTTTTTTCTACTAAAAGATATAAAACTGTTTCTTCAAGATGATATGCATCTGGCAATAAGTACCTTCATGAAAATCTGCATTTCAGACAGCTGTTACAAAAGAACATGTTTGAGCCTGGGTCAGTATGCAGGTTATGTATCTATCAATGTTAGATGTGTTTCATAATTAGCCATTTAAGAGCTGAAACCTGGAGGCTAAGTCTCAGATAAGTCAGAACTAAATGCTGAGCTCTGATTTAGCCTGACAGTATGTATTAGGGGCTATCAAGCCTTTCACAGAGAAGCCAGGGTGGGGCACAGTGAAAAGTCAGGTGCTAGCTGTGGAGAACAGTGGGCGAAGGGTGTCAGGGTCCTCCCTCTGAGGCTATGCAGGAGGCAACACAGCTGTGAGTGTGGCTCAATACAAATCACTAACTTACAATGACATGGTCCTCCTGTGTGGACTTTGAAGATGAAGTGTAATATGCCAAGGTTGGCCATGCCTGCCAGAGCTCCAGACTCACAGTAGTGGGGACTTCGGCGTTCGCTTATTCAGTCACTCACTCATTCACCCGCTTGTCCTCCAAGGAACACCCAGTCTCAGCACAGCCATTGTCTGCCAAGCACTAGGCTTGACTCCGAGATATCACCTTGAGTGTGAAAACAGGCCCTTAACTTCCCAGAGCCTACAAGGGAGTCAACCCTGAAGAATTCCACACATTTGTGTCCTTTTCTCATTCCTTATCAATGGTGTTTTGAAACTGTCTGAGCTTCCACTGCACCCAGGGCAACAAGTGCATTCCTGGTCTCTTTTCCATCTGAGGGTAGCCGTGTGACTGGTACAGCTGTGCAAGTGGAAACTTGGGTTGGAGTTCTAGGCAAGTATTCCTTTCCCGAGGGAGGAGATACCCCTTCCCACTCCCCTTCCTCCTCTTCATTTCCTCTTCTCCCTGATGTGGGGCACAGCCACCTTGCAGCTCTAAGATGGCCAGACAGCCTCTGAAGTGAGGGGGTGCAGAATGATAAGGGCACTGCCGCTGAACCCCACAACCTGGGTTTGATCCCCAGAACCAGCAAGGTGAAGGAAAGAACTGACTCCCTTAAGTTGTCTTCTAACCTCTACATGTGCAGCATGACACTTGTATACCCCCACACATTAACACACACACACACACACACACACACACACACACACACACACACACACACACACACACACCCCTACTGCTGTGTAGACTGGATGTGAGGGTACCAGCTCAGAGACAGGAGCTGGTGGGAGCTTACAAAACCTCAGCCCAGCAATGGAAACTGGCGGCTCTCCAAGATTACCCCCACAAACGCCGGCCTGACAAGTACAGTCTGGTGTCCTGTGTTTCCAGAGCTCTGCCAGGGAGAAGAGGTAGCCTGTAAATATCCTCTCCACCTACCAGCTGATTGCCTAGCGTGAGGGAGGTCGGGGGTTATCCTGCCCACTTTCCAGGGCTCTCATGTTTGAGGCAGAGTTGCCAGAGCGTGGGTGGGAAGCTACCCTAAGAGTCAAGGTGCTACACAGAGGTCACTTACCTTTCTTTTCACACCAGGAAGTCTGAAATTAGAGGGAGAAGGGCAGGAGCCACACAACAAAAGCTGAAGGAAAAGGTGGACTCTTGAACTGGTCTCTGGAAACTGCCGAAGATGGGTAGTTCAAGCAGGCACAAAGGGTACCCGGCAGGAGGGGCCCACATGACAAAGGGCAGGAAGCAGAAATGGGCTGAGAACCGCTGCACAAAAGCAAGGAGGACCTAAGAATGAGCCAGAACCTTTACGTTTTAAAGAAACGATTGGAACC
>JAQHUG010000048.1:8034677-8047513 GCA_028555095.1 Dicrostonyx torquatus
GGGGCGGGGGGGGGAGAGAGAGAGAGAGAGAGGAGAGAGAGAGAGCTTTCCATACTGCATGGCAGGGCCATGGAGAAATTGCTCCCGGGTAATGAGACAATTAGCTCCCTGAATTCTTCCTGCAGGAACAAATCTGGGCCCCCATGGCATCTGTCCCCTCCTGTCTCTCCAGCTGGCCTCCTTGCCTTGTGCACCCCCTCCCGGAACCAGGCCTGGCCTCCTGCCCCCTGCCCATTTACACTGTGGAGGATGGGGTGCCTGGGATGGAGCTTAGAGCGCGGGGCTGGGGCTTGGGGAGCGGGGGTGGGGCTGGGGAGAGGAACTGGAACGTGTGGTGCGGGGCTCTGTGGAGCTCTGTGTGTGGGGTGAGGTCAGGAACAGGTGCTCAGTGCGGAGCTGTGGCTGGAGCTCACAGGGGCCGGAGCAGCAAGGAGGTACAGTCTGACTGTGATGGAGTCCGGTGCCCCTGAGCAGCGAACTCAGCTATACAGTTCTCCTGTGGGGCTGGCAGCCGCAACGTCAAAGCTGCTCCGCAGCGAGGCGGCATATGGACTGCTGACAGAGCAGCTGCTAGGGAAGAAGCCGCCGAAAGGAAGCCTTGAGGGATAAACACAAGAAGCGCATGTCACCATGCAGCGCCTGAAGCGGGCCCTGCAGCTTCTAGTACCCTTCTGGAGGCAAGGAACGTGGTTTTAGGTGACGTGCTAGAACCTCTGCCCCTAGAATGCTTTTCACCATCATCGTGCAGCTAGAATACCACTGGGCACTTACGAGGAGGCAACCGGTTCTGGAAGCTACTTTTAACGCACTATGCCCTGGATTCCTTCGGACAGCCCTCCAGAAACCCCTCCGTGTTCCCATGTTGCAGACGAGCACACCAAAGGTAGAGAACTTTGGGATGTCATGCTGGCCACGTGACTTGTAAGAGCCCTGTGGCTGATTCTAAGGAGTTCACTTGACTTCACCTTTACATAGGCTTGATAATTAGGAGGCAAGACTTTGTGTCATTTGCAAAAACAAATGGATCATGCTCTCTCATCTGAGGGTCAGAGAACAAGGGCAGGCGTGGTCATGGGTACTTCCGGCCTCTAAAACAGGTGTGGCATTCTATGGATCACATGGAATTGTATGGAGAATTACCCGTGCCTGGTAAACAGGGACTTGGAGTTTTGCCTAAGGCCTCTTAAGAACCCAGGCGTAGAGGAGTTTTGGGCTCTCAGCTTCACACTGCAGGTCTTATCCTCTGTCTGCTCTGCCTGGAGCGGATCATGTTAAGGAAGGAGTCGCCTGAGCTGCAGGAGGAGGAAGCCATCAGTGCAGCTTATTCTAGGCAGCGGCTGGTATCTCACCACATCTCCAGGCTGTAGAGCTCACAGACTGCTATTTCAAAGAACATCTAGATTGAGCTAAAAGATACTGTTATTTTTTTTTTTCACTTGTCCCTAACTCTGTTCGTAACCCAATTCCCCGCACCAGGAAGCTGTGGGTTGGTCTCTCTCCATCCATTCAATGCTGCTTCTCCAGATGAATCGGCCACGGCAGTTGGGGATCTGGACCTTGGAGACGTGGAGACAGAAATCAAGAGCCCATTCATCACACAGAAAACAGACACCTGACAGATCCAATTCCACGTCGATGCTGCAAACCTACAGAGAAACAGAGGGCCTCATTTTCTCAGACAAGGGATAGAGAAGTTGCCAAGTAAAGGCCATAGGGTAAAACACTAGTGGCACTCTTTCAATAGTCCCCCACCCCCACCCCAGGAGTGGCAAATCACAGCCAGTCAGGGTCGGTCTTCCAGCTCACAAGGCTGGAAGACTCCAGGTGTCTTGTGAGCATGGACTCACTGGGCTGTTTGGGTCAAGGGAATAAAACATTCAAACGCTTTGGCTTTTTTTTTTTAAATTAATATTCTAAATGGAGGTCAGTCTTGGGGCCCCTAGGAGGTCATGGACCTGAGTATGAATCTCTGCTGAGCAGAACCGTAGAGGAGGATGCAAACCTGGCAAGCAAAGAAAAACAGAAACTGCGGATGAAGTGTGGGTTGAATTCAAGAATTTCTGAGTACCGCAGTGTCCTTGGACATAAGGACAAGACTAGAAGTATGTCATATCTGGCTTGCAAACATGTTTTTGAGGCTTGCTGCTTGAGCCCCTGTCTATGAGGCACAAGGATACCCTGAAGGAAGTCATTGTATGTAAAGAGAAGACTAGATTTCTCTCTCTCTCTCTCTGTGTGAATGTATGTGTGCATGTCTCTCTCTGTGTGAGTGCCCATCTGTGTGTGCTTGTGTTTGTAGTATGTGTGTGCACACACATGTGCATGTTCTGTGCGTGTGCATGCCTGTGGAGGCCAGAGGACAACATCTGTCAGGTAGCTTCGGATGTTTGCCTGGTGAGTTTCAGGTACCTGTCTCTGCTTCCCCAGCACTGGGATTGCAAACATATACACGATGCCTGTTTGTTGTTTTTTAATTTCAACATTTATTCATTAAAAACATGAGTTCTGGGATCAATCTGATGTCCCTGTGTTTCTAGGCCAAACACTTTACCAACTGAGTTGCCTTTCAGTCCCCTTCCCTCCATGGTTTGAGTCACGAGCCCAGGATGTGCTAGAATTTGAGAGTCCTCTGTCTCAGCCGGGATCGTAGGTGTGTGCCACCACACCCAGCTCCTGCCCCTCCGGAACATACACAGCTCTTTGCTGTCCATCAAACTTCTGTCTATCTTTAAAAGTGCAGCTCAGCTCACACCTTTATCCAGAAAGTTGTCTGGACTCCTCACAAAGAATTGATCACTGTCTGCTTGAGATTCCTACCTTGGCACCAAGATTATTCTTTGTTATTCCAAATTTGAAATCCATGTCAGACCCAGCAACCCACACCGGGCTGTTTTGGCTCTTTTGGCTTCATTTGTCAGCACTGGATCAGGGTGAGTGGCTCAGCCCGGGTCCCTTCAGTTGCAGACGATGAGGTTCCTAACTGGAAGGGATATTTATTCTTTTATTGTTTTATTGCTAGTATTGCTGAAATGTAAGCTCCATGGTTTCTCGGGTATTACATTATCATCTTACAATTGTAACCCTAGATTCATAAACTGTAAAGTGCTGTGGGAATGTTGGTTTTGACTGTTACCAGGAGATGGAGCCTCTTTCCTGTGAAATCCTTTTCCTACAGCTCTAGGATTCTGGCAGTTACAACCATCCTAGTAAATTATTGCGGATGCCAGGACCTCAATTCCCTAACTGTGCAGAGTGGTCACAGGGATACCGCCTCATCCACCACTGTCACTAACCACAGCTGCCAGGGCCCCTGCTCTGGAACCACAGGTCCTGAGCAAGTCCCCGAGGGTAGCGAGATGGCCTCAGAGTGGGGCCATTGTAACTCAACTGTGCAATTTCCACTGGTTATACTTTGATTCATAAGAACTTCCTTGTGGACCAGGTCTAAGCAAAGACAAGGAGAAGAAATTTCAGAAGCTTCCCTAGGCTGGGAACACACTGGTGAAGTGAGACCCACCTAGTGATTGCTTCCTTTCCTGCCATGAGTCACTCATTGAGTCCCCCTCCCCCCCAGTTCTGACTCCTCTGGGCTTTTCCTAGAGCCTCTTCCATACCTGCCAATTCTCTACCCGGCTGCTTCTTAGTCTCTCACACTGAACTTATCTTCCTTCCTCCTAAACCTGGCTTCCTCTTAGGGCCTCTCCTCTTCCCCCATTCTGGTATCACTAACCTCTGAGAGTCCACTCAGACCTCTGTCTGAAGGTTGGCGCTTCCTTCAGCCTGGTTCTCCCCCGGACCTTCCCTACCTTCACTTCTATTGCTGCTGCTAAAAGCCCATAAGGTTCCAGAACTATCTAACAGGCTCTCTGTCCAAATTAGACCTGCTTCGCTGCTTCCTGCTGATCTCACCTGCCAGGGAGACCTGCACTGTGTGTCTCTGCTTTTGTCTGCATTCCCCATTTGTTTGTTCGTATGCAGTTTGCTTCTTTTGACTGTTGACAATTGCTGGCCTTTCTCAGGACCTCCATGAGTACCTCCGGATATTTGTTTTTCTATTTTTGACAGGTATCTGTGTATATGGTATGGGGATGCATGCACATTTGTATGTATGTAGGTATACATGTGTGTGCATGGACTTGAACATAGGGACCAGAGGCTGACCTTGGGAGTCTTTCTTAATGGCTCTTCTCGTTCATTGAGGTAGATCTCTTGGTTGATGCCAAGGCTACCTAGTATGGTTAATCTGTTATCTAGCTTGCTCTAGAGAGCCCTTGTTGATCTTCTGGGTGCTGGGGTCCCAGGTGAGCTGTCACACTCACTTGGTATTTATGTGGGTGCTGGGGCTCTGGACTTGGGTCCTTATACCTGTGTAGCGAACACTTTGGCCCCTGAGCTGACTGCCAGCTGCCTTCTGGGCACTTTCAAACTCTCACGGTTGTCCTCCATGTCTCTTGATCCTGGTGTGGGGCTTGCCCTCCTCCATCTTGGTGAACAAATGAGTGACAACTGCATTCATGGCTCGGCGCAGAAGTGAGAGCAGTCACTAAGCGATCCATGCTACTTCAAGAGAACCAAACCCTGTAGTGATATTTTGTTTGTTATCTAACAAATGAAGTCTGCCTGAAGATCAAAGTGCAGAGCTAAGCCACTAGAGGCCAGGCAGTGGTGGTACACACCTTTAATCCCAGCACTCTGGAGACAGAGGCAGAGGGATCTCTGTGAGTTAAAGGCTACCTTGGGCTACGCAACATTGATCCAGTCTAAAAGAGAAACAGAGCTTACACAAAGATGATCCTAACACTTGGGATCCCATGCCTTTAATCCCAGCACTAGGGAGGTGGAGACAGGAGTGATATGGCTGGGTAGAGAGAGGAATATAAGGCAGGAGGAGACAGGAGCTCAGGGCAGTCTGAGGATTCATAGAGATAGGACTGCCCCTTCAGTCTAAGCTTTGGTAGAGGAGAAAGGTCTCTCTAGCTACTCTGCTTCTCTGATCTCTCAGCTTTCATCCCCTAATATCTGACTCCGGGTTTTAAGAACAGGGAAATTCTTTTTGCCCTGCATACAGCTCGGAGCTGGAAAATGCTGAATCCGGAGGAACTTTGTCATAATTAACTACCTATTTGAAAGTACAAACTATGTAATTTGCCTTTAAGTGATCTTAAATTAATACAAATAATGAAGTATGCTCAGAATACTCCAGTACAGGTATATCCAATTGAACACAATTAAAATTGAGACGGATTTATTAGTATTGTGACTATTATTGATTAAAACGGTAATGATAAATAAGGAGAAATGTTAAGTACAACAGGGAATTGGTAATATTTCTTCAAAGTAATCATTTTGCTGTGACTACCCAATTATTAGTACATTTAATGTGTTATTCAGTGCAATTAATTACCCACTTTGCTTCTGGGAAGGCACTAGGAAAAATTGCTTCTGCCTGGAGTGGTGGCTGCTGCTTGGCAGAGGGACAGGGAGAAGACACAGTGCAGGAGCCTCCTATGCAAACCACACTGTGTCTGTGGCTCCCTGGGGCTCAGACAGAAACTTCAGATGCCCCAGGGCAAAAGGGGACAAGTGGGTACTGACTTCTCAGCCTCCCAGTGAGTTGTTTTTTGCAACCCTGGAAATGCCTGTGATGTAGACTGGCAGATGGTATCAGGAAAGCTGCCTTGGGTTTGGACGGGGTCACATGGATGTGTGACCTAATAGTGGCCATGCCTCCCCGTGGTTCATCTTGCTGATTGGGAGCAGCACAGTCTGTGTACTAAGCCCTTGGTGGGACTGACGACACAGCCCACTGTTAGGACACTGGATGATTTCCTGGGTTCCGCCTCCAGCACTCAATAGCAAACCTGGGTATCTGCAGTCTCAGCACCCAGGAGTGTCAGAAGCTCAAGGTTGCCCCCAGCTAGTCCAAGTACCTGAGATTGAAAACAAAAGGAAACAAAACAACTGGCAACAATCCTTTGTAAAGGAGCTCTGAGAACTGCACGGAACTCCAGGGAGGCCCTGGTGAAGGTTGACCAGGAGACTGAGGTGTTCCTCAGTATGACTTGGAAGTTTGCTTCTGATTCCTGTACATAACCTCTAGCAGCCTGCTACAGGTCCCCAACAACTCAATGCAAGGTGACTGTGACAAATTGTATACTTCTTCCATCTCCACCTTCCCCTTATGTCCCTGGCCTGGGCTGTGTGGTCTGCAGGACTCCATACTTGCTGCTGGAAGAATGGGGATGGGTGAAATGATGGTGCAGCAGGTATTGGGCGTGTCCTTGAAACTCGTCTCTGTTTGCTTCCTTGTCTGTCAGCACAAGCACTCTAGTAGGAAAGTAGATGCCGTCAGCCTTGTATTAAAGTAAGAACCCTGGGTCTAACATAAAGATCTAGAGAGGAGAGCTATTGGTCCAAAGTCATAGACCTCAGAAGCGCGTGCTTGGGGAAGCAAATCGTACCCCACGACTCTTAGGAACCATTCTCCCTGATTTGTTTGCCTTCACTGTATCATCCCAGTGTCTGCTTATCCTTGGAAAGTCAAGCGCTGACTCTCCTAAGGCCAAGGTTTCAATGCTGTTGTTTCCTAAAGCTAATTGTTAGTTTTTACATAAAGGCTCTACTCTGTGAGCTCCAAATTGCCCAAATTAGATTTCATTAAGCACACAGATGTGATTTTCCTATTTTTTTTTATTTAAATGAAATTCACTCCTTTGACATTTTCAAGGGTATTTAAGATGGGGTTTGCTTTGTATCTACAGAAACACAAGGAGAATCTTATACCAACTTTTACCCTCAGGATGGGAATAAAAGGCAGCCGGTGGTCAGGAAAGCATCCTAGGAAGAGTCACACTGCTCCCATGTGTGGGGTTAGCCTTCTGATCTTCTGCATTTCCACGTGGTGGTGGGCTAGGGGAGGGTGGCCTGTTAGAATTGCTGATGTCAGCCCCCATTCTACTCTCACTCTCAATCCAACGGCTTTACCAAAGGAGTGTAGCTGCTTGTTCCAGGCCTCAGTTTCCCCATCTGTAAATGGAGGAGTAAGAAACACTTAAGAGGCACTGCAAAAAGATTTTTGGACATGTTTCAATTCTGTTCCTGGTAGCAAATGGCTGTGATATTATGGTGGGAACCCTATAACTGGCATGTCTGGGCTCACAAGAAAAAGCCATTTCAAGTCACTGGCATGTTTTGCAACCTTTAATTGATCAACTGCTTTGTGCTAGGGACTCTTCCGGATACTGGGTAGGTGAACAGGTTAGGAGACAGTGACACTAACCGCAGGAGCAGATGACTGACTCAATCAAACTTAAAAAACGGCAGCAAGACAAACAGTAAGGGAGGACGGAGGGGCAGGAGTGTAGGGGTGTGCTCCTTGAGATTGGGCTTCAGTGAGATCTGGGAGAGAGCAACATTTGAGCTGAGATGTGAATGACACAAAGTAGAAACAGTATCCAACCATGAGGAGACTGGCTGCAGCTAGGTCAGAAGGTGTGAGATTTAGCGCATTTAAGGCTGAGAGACAAAGCGGTGTGGCAGGTAAGGCAGAGACGGCTCTGCACAGTAGGCTGTGGCTGCATGGTGATTCATTAGTTCTCTCCGCCATGGGCAGGGGAGGGAAAGCCATTGCTGTTCTCTGATCGAATGACCTCAGCAAGGACATGCCAGGATCTTTCTGTAGCCAGGGAAGGCACATGAGGTTTACTTCCCTGAGGTGGACAGGGAAGAGAGATTTTCTCTGGAGAAGGGGTGTTTTGGAATGGATGACCATTTCCACACCAAAGGGTGACATTCCTGTGTTTCTAGCATCACTGTATCCTGCACTGTCTGTGCCATACTCTCCTTCAACAGCACACTGGCAAGACGTGCAATCCAGATGCTGTTGGGTGGCTCAGTCATGTCCCTTCCCTTTGTTGACTTTTAGTTTCCTCATCTTTAAAATGGGACGGGCATAAAACTTGCCCATTTAGTTTTGTGAGAATTTAGTAATACGGTATCATAAAGGACTTTGACGGAGGTAACACCAGCACCTTCATAATTACAATTTCTTAATGGTTATAATACTTAAAATATTATCACAAAGATTTGATTATTAGGAATTCGTAAAACATACTTCAGAAAAAAATCCCGTTTTTTTTCCTTTAACACAAATTGCCACAGCTTTTCTAGAAAGCAATTAACAGTATAAATCAATGGCACACACACACACACAAACAAAAAAGTCTTTGTTTTGTTTGCCCAGGAATCCACTTAGAGTTTAGCAACAGCAGCAACCAAATTGGCAGACTTGTGCTTCTGCCTCTGACTGGGGAGCTGGTTGCAGCCCGATGCCCTGCTGAAGAAACAGAAAAGGAACACTGTGGATATTCATTCAATAGAAATGGATCTGCCCTCTAAACAAATCTTGGATGAATCTCACAAATATTGACAAGGGGGCTCATATGCAAAATCTGTATGACTTTGTATTTGGCTGTGCATGAAATTTAGAGATGCATTTACATATAATTGATGTCTCAGATACATAAAAGCACACATGCATAGGATATGTGTGAAATATATGAGTAAGCATAGCTTATACTTATGCAACATAGTCAACTATGTAAATATATATTTGTATTTATATAAAATTCATTCAATCAGTATTAAAAATTTGACTTGAATCTGGAATGTTCCCCAAAAGGCCACACACTAAAGGCTTGGTCTTCAGTGCATGGTGTTATTGGGAGGACACTGAACCTTCAGAAAATGGGGCCTCCTGGGAGGAAGTTAGGCTGTTGGGGGAATACCCTTGAGGGGTATTGAGATCCCAGCGCTTCCTCTTCCTTCCTCTTTGCTTCTTGGCTTCTGAGTGATGAATGTGTAACTCCACCACATGCTTCTGTCTACATCTGTTGTCTCTCCTGGGGCCCAAAGCATCAGAGCCAAGTGATCACGGACTAGCACCGCTGAGAAGGAGCCCAAACTAACTTCCCTTATGTTTTGGTGTGACGACAAACAGCTGCCTGGTATCTCAGAGAGAATGCCGTGAAGGGAGATGCAGTCATTAGATGGTGGCCTAAAGGGCTTGGGCCTGTGATCTCATTCTACCTCATGATCTAGGTGGTGCCTCTCTGAGCATGTTCTTTTTGTGATCTGTCATTAAACTGTCTACTTTTGATTTTTACACATTTATCTCTATATAGCTCCCTTTGATTTTAAAAAGCAAATAATTGAGTAGATGGATAATGATGTGTGAAAAAGATATTTACTGCAGCATCATATATTACAGTAAAAAATAGGAATAATCTCACACTCTAAAATGGGAGCTATTTAAATATGGTAATGACAGTGTCTTTAAAGAACAGTATTTTCAAAGGATTTTTAAAATGTGAGAGAATTTTAACATTTCGATGTTAGCTGGATTTCTCCAGGGCTCCTCTTGTCCTTGCCTTCCTGTCTTCAGTTGTACTTGGCTGGACCTGAGTTGTCTGGGAAGGATGGATGGCTCTCAAGAACGTCCACCCTACTTTTCTTTTTCTGTCCTTAAAAATCAGTTGAGATGACAATCTTGAGCAAGGAGAGAGCCATCTTCCTACACACCCTGGAGTTCACCAAATCTCTGCCCGCAAAGCTGTATTTTACATTATCAATCAGAGCTGTCTAGTGGTTCCTTCCAACCCTTGCTCCCCTCTGCCCCCCCTTGACTCCGTCTTACTTCACTTACTAGATTACTGTCTTAATGACACTTCTGCATGTGGCTTGGTCACCATCTTGGGCGAGAATCCGTTTATATACAAGGTCAAGCCACCTTTCTCCTCCTTCCAGGATGAAGAGTAGGATGGGGGACACTTTTCAAATTCTTTCTAATTTTTTTTTGTTTTACTTTTATAATCAGAAAATTACCAGCATTTCTTATGAGCGATGCAGATGAAGGCCTTTCAGATGTCACTTCCTTGTGCTTTTGGGTCACCTGAGGTTTCATTACAACTGGGCAGGTCCGGATTGGGGCCCGGAAACCTGCATTTCTAGAAATGACGCCTAACAAGGCTGGGGCTCTCTACAGGCATAGTCTAAGCACAGACTTTTGGAGATCTGTTCTTTAGAGAACAAAGTCAAGTTCCTCTGCTCCCCAAGCAGATGTAATACTCTGAGATCACATGAAGGATTTAGGATGTGTCATGAGGCCATGTTTTAGGTCCTAGTGTACCTATGACTCCCCTTTTCAAAGGGGCCCACATGTAAAATCTATATGAACAAAATCCGATTTTGTACATGTTGTTCATAAAGACATTGATTTCCAGTCTCATGTGTCATAGACTTAGAGGAATTAAGTAATTAAGTCTTCTTGGAAGATGGAAGTTAGTGTCTTGAGGTTATTTAGGGGGATTTGAGCATCTGAGGAGAAGGTGATTAAATAACATTGAGATTATTCTGAATCACATCTAGTTTCCCTTCTCAGTTCTATGACAAATTCAAAATCCACCTTGTATCTTCTTGGGCAAGCAGGAACACCTTAAATCTACGTCTGTGAACTCGCTGTTATTCACAGTAGCATAGTCAAGCAGAGGAAAGATGGAGTGGAGCCTGTAAGCCTTGGGTTCCGCCTGCTTGTTAGAGCTGTGGGAAGATGGCTCCCCAATTCAAGCGGGCTCCATCTCTGACAGGTAGCTGTGGCTATCTGGACCCTAAACAAATACTTCCTCGATAAGAATGTGCTCCCTCTCAGGCATCCTAGGCCTCAGGTCCTCATGCAGCAGGCCAGGCAATTCTTTCAGGTAAGTGGAGATCAGACTCCCGGTGGCCCTCGTTCAGTGGCCTTAGGTTTAAACTAGTGGCTGTGAACTTTCACATCCTTACCTGTAAATCCCGACTCCAAGCAGCAACACAGGACTGATCCCTGTGTGCCTCCTGAAAACCTTGTTTCAATGGGCTGAGACAGAGCCTGGAGTCTCTTATTGGTAATCATGTCTGACCTCAGGCATATGGACTCAACAAAGAGGTATCACTGGTCCAGAAGTCCTTTCCTGAGATTCAGGAGAGGAAATCCATAACGGAAGATGTCAGTTTCAGGCCAGCTTCTCCTTTAGTAGTCACCCTATGAACTGCTAGGTCATATTTGCTAAACGTGTTTTAACTTTGTGACTACACACACACACACACACACACACACACACACACACACACACACATTTGTGAAGCATAGGATAGAGAAAGAAAATAAAGTACAAAAATAACCCACAAATATAGCTGTAGTTGATGGTAGAAAAATTGAAGTCAATATCTGATATTGAGGTTAGTACGTTGATTTTTATATTTCAATATGTTTCAAAACAGTAAATGACAAAAACCCTCACATATTTTACCTGAACACCTTTTCTTCTAGAATTTCAAAGTGAAGCATTCCATAGATGACATATGAGCCTCATCCATAGACATCCTCACCAAGACATTGTTTATAATTTCAGTAAAGCTATAGAAAATTTCAATATGCAAGAATAAGATACTAACTAAATTGAGGCATGGCCATAGACTGCAGCTCTGAAGCTGCCTGGAAGATCCATATTTCAGCATACACAAATATGACGTTCAATGTAGATGATCAGAAAAATTTGGCTCATTTATAATCTCTTGCTATATAACTGAAAGAGGAGAACAAGGAAAAACCGACTTCTGCTAAACAATTATTTGCTTAGTAAATATAGATTATGAACTAGTGTCCTTGCAGACATCAAAGCCAATGGAAAATTCCACTTAGAATAAGTAGTGGATCAGGCCTTTCATAAAAACTCATTGAAACCGAGCCCTGGCTCATGGAACACTATGGTCTCTGGGTTGCTGAGAAAGGATGGCTTACCAGCTCAGTCTCCTAAGCAGCATACGGAAGTTTATTTTCTTAATCTTGACGCGCGGCACCCTGGACTCTCAGTATTCTATAACTGGAAAACAACCCACCAAGTTAGCTTCCCTCAAAGTTTCTCTCCACCTTTGGGAGTGAGCCAGCGTGGTGGGGGAGGGGAGGCAGATGCTCAAGACGCAGCTGAGAAAGCCAGACTTTTTTCTCAAATTTTGTTTGTTAGACCAAAATTCTTTTGTTCAGAGTGGATTGGCACCAATTTCTCAAAATTTGCATCAGAGAACAAAGATTCATGTTTGAGTAAAAACAATGAGAATAGCACAGCTTGCTTCTCAAAGGTCCTTCCAGCTCCCGCTCACACCCACTCCAAGTCTCTATTTCTAAGCTTCCGGGGGCAGGGAAGCCCATCCCTTCTGATATGGAGCGATTTAATGAAGGAGAGGCCAGAGTCTGAGCAAAGGCCATGAGGATGCTGGCCCTAGCTCAGTGAGCTGTGGGTTTGGGAGCTTGAACCAGGTGTTAGGGTTCTTATTCCTGACCATCAAATTCACCAGGTTAGAGTCTGGGTCAGTTGCTCTCAACCTGTGAGTCCCAATCCCTTTGGGGGCGTTGCCTAAAACCAGCACAAAATATAGATATTTACAGTTACAAAGTAGCAACAAAAAATAATTGTATGGTTTGGGGTCACCACAACATGAGGAACCGTATTAAAGGGTCTCTCTCAGTATTAGGAAGGCTGGGAACCACTGGCCGGAATAAACAGGACTTCACCAATTACTTTGCTCTGAGCTGCATGTGTGTGCAAAGAGCACATAACTCATACCAATGACATAATGCTTGTTGTACCAGCATAAGGGCCTGTGCTTGATCTCCACATAAAATTGGGCGCTGAAGCATGTGCCTACGATCCTAGCACTGAGAAGGCAGACACAGGAGGATCCCCAGGGGCTTGCTGGCCAACCAGTTTAGCTGAATTGGTCAGCTCCAGGTTCAGTAAGAGACC
>JAQHUG010000048.1:8048218-8058381 GCA_028555095.1 Dicrostonyx torquatus
TTTGAGACCAGCCTGGTCTACAAGAGCTAGTTCCAGGACAGCTAGGGTTGTTACACAGAAAAACGTGTCTTGAAATGCCCCCCCAAAAAAGATGGAGACATGACTAATAAATAACATTTGATGTTG
This sequence comes from Dicrostonyx torquatus, assembly GCA_028555095.1. Classification (NCBI taxonomy): domain Eukaryota; kingdom Metazoa; phylum Chordata; class Mammalia; order Rodentia; family Cricetidae; genus Dicrostonyx; species Dicrostonyx torquatus. The sequence goes on from JAQHUG010000048.1 coordinate 8,048,345, forward strand.
TTCTTTGTCTTCATGTCCCTCAATAAGCATGTGCACACGTGCACACACACACACGTACACATATGCACACACACACACACATCCGTACCCAGTTTCAGCTCTACATTTTATAAAGCCACAGGCCAATCCTGGGGCACCCATAATCCCCTTCTACACTTGTTTTCCTAATGAAACATGATAGTAGCCCCCATATTGTACAACTCAGCTATTGTAAAGATTGCTTAAATACTAGATTGTCAGTACTTGGGAACTGCAAGATATACATGGTAATTATTTTAATAATCAGCAATGGAAAGAATGACAATATATCTGAATTTCACTCAGAGCCTAAGTATCGCATCTTCCAGGTTTACCATTTTTCAGTATGGAGACTGCCATGCATTGAGATTGTGCTGGAAACTAAACCTTTCCATCTAGGCTGGTCAGGTGTGATTACTGGCACAAGATGGCAGGCCAGACAATAGAGAAAAGGAAGACACTTGTGTTCTTTTTTTTTTCCTTGAGAAAACCTGATCAAACCTTGGCTTTAGTGTAAGCAGTTAACTAATAGGTCGCGAAGAATGCAAGCCAATGACAAAAGATGATGTTATCTTGAAGAACCATGTTTGGGGTAGGATGGGAAGAACTATCCCTCTCCTTGCTGAGAGTAAGCCGGGAGGTCATTGATATTTTGCTTTGAGCAGTCCATGCAATGTTTGGATGAGCTCTCATGGATTCATGTATGGAAGCTTGCATGGTCAGCAGCTTGGACATACAAGTGAGCCTTTCCTTTGGAACACAGTTTAGTCAGTTGCTGTATGTTCTTTAATTTTTGGGGGATGCTTTCAAATAGCCTTCCCTCACCAATCCCACCGGCTTTCAGACACTGTGCATTTGCCAAGGTCTGTTATCACCTCATTTTTTCCTAACACTTGACACCTATTTTTGCACTTTTTGCCTCAGTGAGGCAGAAGAGTGAGATGGGGAGTGAGGTTCAGAAGGCCTTGTGCAACGCCTTGCATGATGAACATAAAAAACAGCAGGTGGTGAAGATGGCAGGAAAGCCAGCCACTGGTGCAGAGGGGTTATGATGGCCAAACGTGAACACTGCAGTGTGTTCTGATGTGGATCCGAGTGTATCTGGGTGGAGAGAAAAGTTGCTGAGACCGGAGACTGAAAATGCACGAAGCTCTATATACTGACTTACATGTAACAGAGTGTTTGTGGGGAAGTTCTCACCCTGCGCTGGCCTGCTTTCTGCTTTGTGACAGTGTTTTCCTTGATAGAATGTATCAGGTGCTCACTACTCTGCATGTGTCTCTGTACAGTCCTTTGTTTCTGAAGAGAACCTGGAATGCTTCCCATTGAAATGCTAAATGGAATGGCAGCTATTGAGCCCTGATATCACCAGACAGACACACACATGTGCACACACACACACACACACACGCACACGCGCACACACTGATGGTGGGATGAGCTGTCATATTTTTGATTGTGTTTCTATTTTCAGTTTCCTGTTTGTTTCCTTTAAATGTTTTTTCTGAGTTATATTTCCTTTCTTCTGTTAGAAACTTCTTGATGTTCTGAATATTAATATTTTACCCATTAAGTACTTTAGAAATAATTTTTGTTAGTCTTCAAAATCTGGTTTATGGCGTATTTTAATGATATTAGGTCTTTTCTTCTGTAGTTTCTGCATTTTTTTCTCTTCCTTAGGAAGACCTTCCAAGCTTTTGTTAAAATGAACTTGTTTCTTTTCGCTTGTATTTTATTTGAATGTTAAAAGCATTGCTAATATATATCCACTACAGGAAGTGATGGCTTTCGTAGTGAAATTTTCAATCATATGATATACAGTAACCATTACCCTCTTCTGCTCTGTCATTCTGCCTTGTCCCGTTTTATCCATGCCATGTGTGTTTGTGTGAATATATGTATCATGTATCTCTATTTGCATGATCTAGAGTCCACATATGAGAGAGAATACGTAGTGTTTGACTGAGTCTGGAACTAGAATTTTCAGTTCTAGTCATTTTTCTGCAAATGACTTAATCTGGTCTTTTTGTGGCCAGGTAAAATGCTATTGTGCACATAGATCACGTTGTAGCTCTTCATCTGTTCACGGCCATGTAGGGTTATTCCATAACCCCTGCAACTGTGCACAGCAGCAAGCATGGGTGTGGAAGCGGCTGTGCGTGCTGGTGCACGCTCCTTTGGGTGTATTCATAGGAGTGGAAGGCAAAATCCTGTGGCAGCCATTTTTCTAGGAACTTTCACACTGATTAGTTTATATCCCCATCAGCCATACATACAGGCTCCTCTCCCCCACACTCCTGTATCCTAGGTGGGATTTGTTGTTTGTTTTCTTAATGATATCCACTTTAACTGACATGAGATAGGATCAAAATATAGTTCTGTGTTTGTCTGTTGAACACTTTTTTCATGCATTTATGGGTCATGATTCATTCTTTTGAGAATGATCTGTTTCATTCCATTTACCTATTCATTGACTGAATATTTTTAGTGTTTAGCCAGCAAGTATTTCCCTCCAATTCTGTAGGCTGTCTCCTAACTTTGTTGACTGTTTTATTTGCCATTTATTTTATATGCTTTCCTTTTTGAGATAGGGTCTCACTGTAGCCTTGGCTGACCTGGAGCTCACTGTGTAGATCAGGCTGGCCTCGAACTCACAGAGATCCTCCCCAAGTCTAGCCTGCGGCAGCTTTTTAGTTCCATGGACTCTCATTGGTCCGTTCTTGCTCTTATTTCCTCAGCTCTCATTCCTTTTCAGAAAGGCCTTGCCTGTGCCTATATCCTGAAGTGCACTTCCCGTGTTTTCCTATAGCAGCTTCAAAGATCCACACCTTACATTAAGGCTTTGGAAGTAGGCAAAAAATAGGGATCCAGTTAATTCATCTATGCACAGATATCCAGTTCTTCCAGCACTATTAGTTAAAGTGAACAATATATGTTTTGGGCACGTTTGTCAAGAATCAGCTTCCTACGGCCGTGTGGGTTTGTTTCCTGGTCCACTCCACTGTGTTGTGTGTCTGCCTCTGCTCAGGTCCCATGCTGTTTTTGCTACAAGGGTCTGAAGTATACCTGGAAACCTGGCTTTAAAGTCACTCCAGCCTTGCTCTTTCGGCAATCACGTTGGCTACTTCGAGTCTTTTATGAGTCAGTATGGATTTTAGAGTTGTTTTTTTATTCCTGTGAAGAATGTTTTTGGAGTTTTGATGGGGATTTCGATCTCTAGATTGTTTTTGGTAATTGTTTTTGGTAATACAGCTGCCTTCACAATATTAATTTCACCCATACACGCGCATGGAAGATCTTTCCATCTTCAAGTGTTATCTTTATATTTCCTCAGTGTTTTAAGGCTTTCATTGAGGAGGTCATTCACCTCTTTGCTTAGATTTATTCCTAGTTCGTTTGTTTGTTTTTGAGACTATTATGAATGAGATTGCTTTCCTGAATTTTTTCCTCAGCATGTTCACTGTTGGTATATAGAAACACCACAGCATTACTGTGTTGATTTTGTGCCATGCTACAAATGTTTATCAGATATAAGAGCTTTTTGGGAAAGTTTTCAGGATGTTTTAAGTATAGGATCCTATCATCTGCAAATAGGGACAATTTTATTTTTTTTCTCTTTTCATGCATATTCCTTTTATTTCTTTTTCTTATTGTCTTATTGTTCTGGTGAGATTTCAAGTATAATATTTAGTAATAGGGGAGAAGGGGCATTCTTTCCTCAGCCCTGATTTTCAAGGAACTGATTTCAAGTTTTTTCCATTTAAAACATACAGATTTGCCCTATATGGGTCATGGTGAATGAGGTTTACATGTGCTATTGAATTTGTGTTGCAAATATTTCATTGAGCATCTTTGTGTTCATATTTATCAAGAAAATTGGTTTATAATATAGTTTTCTCTTTCCTTCTTTTCTGTTTCCTTATCTGGTTTTGGCATTGGGCAATACTAGATGTATAATGTGAGTTTAGAAGCAATTGTTCTCTTTTTATTTTGTGTAATGATCTGAGGATCATTGGCATTTGTTATTCTTTAAAGATCTGAGAATCCAGTAGTGAATGCATCCCTTCTGGGCTGTTTAAGTCGGGAGTCTTTGTTACTGCTTTAATGTAATTCTCATTATAGATATTTTTGTTTCTATCCTCTTTGTGGAATTTTCAAATTTACTGGAATAGATTTTTTTTTACAGTAGTTCTTGATTATCCTCTGAGTTTCATTGGTTGTAATATACTCCTTTTTCCTCCAGTTAGAAAATAGGATGTCTATGGAATGCTCAGCCATTGTCTTAGGGTTTCTATTGCTGCAATGAAACACCATGATCAAAAAGCAAGTTGGGGAAGAAAGGGCTTATGCAGTTTACTCTTTCATATCACTGTTCACTGAAGGATATCAGGACAGGAACCTGGAGGCAGGAGCTGATGCAGAGGCCATAGAGGGGAGCTGCTTACTGGCGTGCTCCTCATGACTTGCTCAGCCTGCTTCCTACAGAACCTAGGACCAACAGCCTAGGGATGACACCACTCACAACAAGCTAGGGCCTCCTTCATTGATCACTAATTGAGAAAATGCCTTTCAGCTGGTCCCATGGAGGCATTTCCTCAACTGAGGCTCCTTACTCTCTGATGACTCTAGCCAGTGTCAAATGGACACATAAAACCAGCAACTACAGCCTTAAATGGCATATCTATATCACACCCCTTCTCTCAGGTATCTGCAGAAAGATTCTAAGAGCCAGAGGTGGTGGATGACTTCAAGGAAACTTTTTCCCAGATGCAACAAGGAGATTTACATGCGAACCCACAGCAGTTGTGCCAGCCTGCGTAAGACCTGTACCGGCTCAAACCCGCATGGAAGTGGGGAGGGTCACACAAGTTCCATCCTAGCTGAGGAACTGCTGACATTTCCTAGTTGAAGGAGGGAGGAAAGTCAGTTTTCTTTAATGGTGTGACACCTGCTAGATCAACCGCACTAAGGCAGGCCCTACTCCAAGGAGTCATAGGTCAACACAAACTGGAGATCTAGATAGATAGATGGATGGATGGATGGATGGATGGATAGATAGATAGATAGATAGATAGATAGATAGATAGATAGATAGGGAGAGGAGAGAGAGAACATGAAGTTGGGTAACTAAGGGAGGTAAGAGAGCATCTGGGAGGAGTTGGTAGAGATGACTGAATATGATTAAGATACATCGTAGAATCAATAAAATATATAAAAAAGTAGATCCAAGAGTAACTTGCTGAATCAGAGATAAATGTTGGAAGACAAAAGTTTTACCATCTCAGTCAAAAGAAAAACTAAATATGGGATGTTTATTGATGTACGTACTTTGTACTAAATTTAGCCACCAGTTCTCGGAGTCTCAATGGGTCAGTGGAAAGCAGATGGCCAGTTCTTTGTTCTCTTGACCTTAGCTTGGGATTCAGGGACAGCCAGAAAAATGTGGGACAAACCATTGTCAACAAAATTTCTTTCAAAAGGTAATTCGAGCAGATTCCTAGACTGTGTGTAGTCTTAGAGAGTCTCTCTCAGCAGTTATTAAGCAGGGCTGCTCCTTTCAGTATTTGAAGCCCCAGTGATGCACTGAGCCCTTGAAATGCAGCCAAGTCCAAATTAAGATGTGCTGTTAAGTATAAAGCATGCGCTAGGTTTAGAAGATGTGGCCCAACAAAGGAATGCAAATAACTCATTTTTATTTCATGATAGATTGCTATAACACTTGTATTTATAAAGAAATAAAACATTATTAAAATTTTAAAAAAATCAGCTTGCCAATTTCCATGAAAATTTTATTGAGACTTTGAAGAAAAGTAATTCTGAATGTAGTACCTTTTTTTTTTTTTTACTTTGCTTTCATGTTGTGTTTATGGGTGTGTTGCCTGCATATATGTCTGTGCACGTGTGTGTGCAGTGCCTGTAGAGTCTAGAAGAGGGAGTTGGATCTCCTGGAACTGCAGTTACAGTTTGTGTCGTTGTGAGTTATGTACAGTTTTGAGGGTTTGTGGGTGCAGGGAGTCAAACCCAGGTCCTCTGGTAGAACAGCCAGGGCTCTTAACCTGTGAGCCATCTTCCATCCCCCTCCTATTGTACCTTAATGAATGCTCTGTGTGTGTGTGTGTGTGTGTGTGTACTTATAGAGATAATAAGAATTGTTGGTTACTTAGTTATTAACAAATTACAGATTCTCTTCTTATTCTCTGTGGTGAGTTACAAACTTAATTGGCCTAATACGGGGTTGTTTTCTGTCCCTTCACAAAGCTCTCCTTGGACAAAGTGTACGCTTGCTATATTCTTGTGAACCTTGGTGAATTAGGTGCCTGAAGCTGTGTCCTCAAGTGGCTGTGCTTTTCTTTGACTCCCATTCTTCCTGCTCCTTTCTCTTTTGTTAACTGTAATGAATGGTCACCTTAGCCATCTTACATGCCAACCCTTGTCACGTCTCAGAGTCAACACATGCACCATGGCTTCTGCTTGGGCATTGTCTGGGTACCGCCATCTGTCACAAATCAGACGGTAGGGAAGTAGTAACTGAATGAATGCTTGTTTGTCCCTAGATGAAGTACACGGACATACCTTCTCTCTGCCTTTTCTGATTTGAAAAAGCAGATTTCAGTTTTGTATTCCTTACTGCCTGCTAGTTTGGATGGCGTAAGATTCTAGTATTTAAGAACCATCTCTGCATGCATAAAATTGAGTTGATAATGACACTGGCCCTAGAAGGGTTTTCCTGGCACCAGAATTTGAAGGAGTGTACAAGAAATGCGCCTCACTGTGCAGGGTGTGCCGTTAGTGGGTGCTCAGCAGTAAACACTTCTAGCTATTGCTACTGTGACCCTCTCATGAGTCTCCCTGAATCTCAGATTCACTCCACAGCCACAAGCAGGCAGGACTCTCTGTTCCCCTACTTTACTGTGTGACAGGAAGATGAGATGAGAAGACACTTAAAAATGGCTTGAGGGTATGTTAATACTGATTGCTTTTTCCTATGTTAGAGAAAGGTCTTCACTGAAGGGAGGCAGTGTGCTTCACAGGCAGAGCAAAAGGCTGTAACTCACATCCTGACAGTTCTCCATCAATTGGGCAAACTCTAAGCCCCTTTGGTCTTCTTCAGTTTGATTATTGCTCTTCATTCTGCAAAATTAGATATAAAAGTGACCACTTTGTAGGTCCACTGTAAGGATCAACCAGAAGGGGACCTTTGAAAAGCTCAGCTTGACATCTTTCACCGTGAAGGGTTTATTATCGTGTAATAAATATCTATTAATATTATATTTGCCTCTGAAAAGGGTTGGCAAGCCACGATGTAGAACTGCCTCTTTCCAATTTTCCATCATCAGAATGCTCACACTTCGCACATCTTCCCTGGCAGATTTCACAGCTAGTGGATTCAGGAAAAGTTATTTATTTGACTAACAAATTCTCTGCCCAACTCCCCAACCTCCACATTCCAATGGGGCTTTATAGATCTAGAACTAGAATGGGGTGGGTCACGGAAAGCGGGAGTGAGGGTTAAAGAGCCCAGGGTGAAGAAAGGAGATGGGGTGAGAGGACTAAGTTGTGGGGCACCTTCTGGGTGCTAGCCACCACAGCGGGAGCTTTGTAGGGTCTCTTCATCCTCCTCATCTCAGAGAGAACAAATCAGTTGTCCAGGGAGCCCAAGACAAACTTTCCTAGGCAGCCAATCAGAGGCAGAGGCGGGAGCTGAACCAGCATCCAGAGCTCTGTGCTCCCTGTTAAAATGGGGCAGGTGAGAATTCTGCCAATCACATTCAAGGAGCAGAGAAATTTGGGCACAGAAGACTGAAATATGCCCGAGAGAGCACACAAGTATGTTAGCCTTCATTAGGGCAGAGGTGCTCTGGGTCCCCAGGACGTCACTCCATATGGGAATAGGTTATTTTCTATGTGCGTGACAAATACTTTTTGAAAGAATAATCAGTGAATAAATTCATAGCCTGCTGAAGATCTCCCTGTAAACAAGACTACAAGACTATATTGGAAACATCGCAAAGAGAATCACTAGACTCATTTTTATTTTTATTTTTTAAAATATTTTTATGGTTTATTTAACTTTATTTTATGTACATTGGTATGAAGGTATCAGATCTCCTGCAACTGGATCTTTGGACAGTTGTGAGCTGCCATGTGGGTGCTGGGAATTGAACCCGGGTCCTCTGGAAGAGCAGTCATTGAGCTATCTCTCCAGCCCTAGACTCATTTTTAGCTTGAAACTCTAAGTACTGGCTTGTTTTCCTCTTAGCTTAATTTTTAATCTATTAGTTAAGTAGCATATGTGGTTGGCTAACTGTTCACCAAACCTACTGTTTCTCAGCTTCTCTCCATGTAAGGTGTACTATGAACTGAACGCTGCAGAGGAATGTGAATGAAACCCAATGCCACTGCCTGGCTATGGTGCCAAGAAATGAGCATGTGACATGGGTCTCCTTTCCTTTTCCTCATCTGCTGACTGAATGGAGAGGATCCCCAAGCCCTGGAAGACAAAGACAGAGCCACAATGTGGAAAGAACCTGGGTTTCTGCAAAGCTGTCTGTTAATTGTCAGTCCATTTACTGGATGTTTGCAGGAGCTGCAAAACTATTGCACTAAGCCACTCAAGTTTGAGTGTTTGATAAAGCTATTAGCATTACCTTAACTACTCAAAACCTTCTGGTTCATTTTGAATTATCTAGTATTTATAGAGATATAGATATACATGTTAGAACATTTTATTGATGAACTTTTGAAAATGTAGCTGGTAAGTGATGGGACTTAAGGCTATCCAGTTCTTTCTTTCCCCTCTTCAATATACAGAAATGATCATGACACTTTATAAACAGGTTTCATGCAACCATCTAGTTGGGCAATGCAGGGGCACACTGCTGTTCTAAGGAGAAGACTGAAACTCAATGAAGTGACTTTTCCAAGGTCTCCCCAGTTTGGCAATTAAGGTGCAGAATGTAGGCTTTAAAGAATTTTTCGCAGAATGTAGGCTTTAATGAATTTTTCCTGTTCTGTTATATTCACCATTCCCAATATCCACAGCTTGAGGGTCTCTGTGAATAAATCTCTGTCTATCAGTTCAACGTCCAAGGTGGTTCGGACAAGTGCCTTCTCGCCTCTTCTCCCTACTTTGTCAGAGTTTCTAGTGGCCAAAGCCTGTGATTGTAAGCAGCTACAGAAAGAGCAGGCATCACCCCTAAATAAATAACATCTCAGAGTTTGATGCAGGTAAACTTTTAGGAAGTGTGTGGATATGTGGTTGATCCTGAGAGGCTCCATGAACTCGATCCAAACTCCTCTTTCCGTGGTTGAGAAGACTCTTCAAAGTGAACTTCTAAGACAGAGTCTAATTAGTTCACTTCGATCTGTGTAATTGTACACTATTCAATGGTACAACTGATTCCAAAATATTTTATAAAATGGGAGAATGTCCACTAAAAACTAACAGGCAATGAGAAAATATGGTGTAAAAATAATGTAATCAAAGTTTGATTAGAATTTCTGTGCAGTTGTGCCCCTAGATGTGGACGACTGGGAAGGAGAGCCCACAGTGGTGTTAGGAGGAGGCTTTCTGGATGGCAATTCAGGGTTGAATTTGATTTATTTTTAAATTATTTTCCATCATCTATTTTTTTGTGTGTGAAATAAACATGTCTGATTTTGTAATCAGGAAAAAAATGCTTCAAATGAAATACAGGTTAGTTTTCCTTGAATTGATTTAATATTAAGGTTGATTTTGTTCATTTCCAAATTATAGCTTTGTCAGGACATAAAAAATGAAAACTAAATGAGCTATGAAGATGCAAAGAATAAATTGGTATTAATGTGCAAACTATATAAGATGATACCAGACGGAAAGTTTAAGGTTGCCACAGCAAGCCACTCTGAATCACTCAACTCCAAACTTTTCTGGAACTATTCTGACCAGTGAGGTGCTGTGTGTGCGAGTGTTTTCATGTTGTGGGAGATGGTTTGTTTTAGTTCATTTTCCCAAGTGAATTCAACCAACCAACCAACCA
>JAQHUG010000048.1:8076330-8112785 GCA_028555095.1 Dicrostonyx torquatus
CACTCCTGGAGTGCTGAGACTGAAGGTGTGACTCCACTCCTGGAGTGCTGAGACTGAAGGTGTGACTCCACTCCTGGAGTGCTGAGACTGAAGGTATGACTCCAGTCCTGGCTCACATTGTCCTCTTACATTCTGCTGTCTCATCAGACATCATACATGTTATCAAGTGAGCCAGGTGAGCCGTTTGTCTTTCTGTAGACACTTGCTGTGTTTCTAAACCCTGCCATTTATTTGGGAGTGCCTTAAAAGAAGGCTGGAGCTCTGCTATATTTAAAGGATTTTTCTACACCGACCTTACTAGTAACTCACCCCAGATTCTTAAAAGAGACAGTAACACAGGTGTTGGAAAGAACACGAAATGCCTAGGAACCAAAGGACTTCCAAGGGCCTTCCTGTGCGCTGGGGCTTGAGTAATGTTCATGAATTCGAGACTGTTCTACAGAAGGCAGGGTACTTGGAGGCTGTCTGGGTTTATGGCTATCAGCTCCTTTATGTAGTGTTCTAGAGGCCAGAGCAACACCTGAGGAGTTTCTCCCACTTGCCAAAAAAGGAGCCATTTTTTTAAAAAAAACTCTTATTTAAAATAAACCAACAAAACCTCTATTTAAGTACCATGATACTAGTCCCCCAGGAAAGGTTTAGCACTATAAAGAAATTTCCAAGTTAGGAAGGTTAGGAGGAACTCGGAGGGGAAATTTCCTTCCCAAGTGAGAAACTCTGAACTTCATCAGCGAATGTCTTCAGAGAGACGCCGTGTGCAGCTGATGCAGGAATATTGCAACAGCAACTTAAAAACGGATGTTCTCACATTTTACCTTCTTGAAAATTTGGAAAACAGTCTTTTAAAAAGTGTGTTCAATATTTCAAAGTGCTTAACCTTTGCTCCGGGGGTAATTACAGGTGAGTAGCTCCTTCCCTGCTAGGCCAGCTTTGAAGGAACACCAGACAGCAGGCGCTTCTGGCACCTGGTCGAGTCTTCTGGAGCGGGGTGAAACATTTTAAACATTTTTTTCTCCACAGATGCCCAGTGATATCACTGTCAGCAGACCACACTTCTTATACTCCAGAAGTAGGAAACAGAGAGGGCAGCCAGAACAGAAGAAACTGGAGCCATGGTGCTGTCAAAGCGACAGACACGAGAGCACATTCACAGCCTGAGATGTTAGGAGGGAGGAGGGATGTTCTGAGGCTGTTGAAGGGTCCCCGTGACACCAGCTTCCACTTCCCTGGCATAGTGGATGGGAGCAGAAGCCAGTGGTGAGCCATCTTCTGGGGAGCTGTCTAGAGCAAACCCACCTCTTTCACACGCCCCACCCCTGTGTTTAGAACATTCCAGGTGAGTCCTGAGAAAGTCATGCATCTCCTGCAGTGGTGGCTGCCTGGACCAGCTGTAGCATTGCATCTCCAGGGTTAGAGGATTCACAGACGGATGGGGCACTAAAGGCATGCTCTCTCGGTTGGGACCCTCGGTGGGTACTGGGAGTGTTGGGTGGATGAGGGAGCACGCTGACTAGATGGCCTGGATGACCGGCTGGTTGCATGAGAGGAGTCCTGGATAGATGGACTAATTCTACTGTCAAAGCAGGAGCAGGGACAGTCAGGGTCACCTTAGCTGAGGACCTTAGGGAACTTTTCCTACTTTTCACCGTTAGAAGTTGCGTGAGCCTTTGGAGCTTTAGGATAGTCTGGGGGAGGGGAGAGATGCGAGGGGTAACAGGTGGGTCTGAGACACAGTTTTAACTTAGCTTCCCAAGTGCATTTAGGGTCTTCCTTTTCTTTCCATGCTGAGGAGCTCTTCTGACTGGTTGCCCAGGAAACATCGCATCAGGGTTCTCCCCTTGGGACCTTCCCTTCTCAGCCTCAGGTCTCAGAACCAGGTCCAGGCAGAGGGCAGACAACTGTCCAGGGTTGCATTCTGACATTCTACTATTTCCCTCTGTTCTGCTCCTTGGCATTGGAGGAGGCTAAGCAAACACTACGGAGGAATTCTCTTTTGTTACAGTTTATCCTTATACAATTCAAAAGGGAAAACAGGGTCAAGAACTTGACCCACGTAGGCACCTGCCTCTTGAAAATGCCCAGGTTAGAGTCCCCTTGAGGTTTTTAGTTCAAAAGCCCTGTGATCACTGATACAGCTAAAATAGCATCTCGTTGTTTTACAGTCATCCCGAGAACGCTAGAGCCACGCTGGGATGCTTTGGGAATTTTAACTGGTGTAGCTGACCTACGCACACCAAGCGCTTACCCTGGGAAGAAGATGTGGTGGGCATATTTTAAACCCACCCTGAAAAGCATCACAGGTCAGAGGCTTAAGAAAACTTCAGATTATGTCAAGCTGGGAGGCTTAAGGTCAGCGTCAGCAATGACAATGTCTCAACAGACTCCTTCCAAGTCAGACATGGAAACATTTTAAACCAGCCATTACCGTCCGCGGAAGCACCTCTTAAGACTCATCTGGCCTCTCCTAAAATCTTCAATATCTTTGCACCTACAGCAGGATAATAGCCCGCAGGGCTATTGGGGAGACTGGGATAAGGAAAAAGCCCTCCCTCTCCTAGCTGCAGCGAATAGGAACTTGCCAGCAGAAGTCCCTGCTGTGAGGGCCCTTTCACCTGCTGCGTGCTCATACTGACTAGCATGGTCCTCCCTCCTGTTCTGAGTCCTGAAAGTACTTTTGTTTTTTCTTTTTTAAAATCCGGCTTCTTAAGCCACACACGAATGAGTCCAGGGGAGCTGTCAGCCTGCTGATCCATTTCTTTGGAATTCTACTTGCATGATTTTCCATATTTAATGACAGTCTACCAGCAGGATAAACACACAGGCAAGGTTGAATCATCTTTCCTCTCCCCTTGGATCGGGAACCCAAGAAAACAGGTGCAGAAAGCAGGTGGGAACGCTGGTGAGCAGGATGTTGCTTATGCCACACTTCTAACGCTTGAGGTCCCCAAGGGGGGTGTGGGGAGGGAGGATGGGGGACACTTCAGCCAACTGAGGCTCATCCCTGTAATGTCAGTGGGCCTCCAGAGAAGGGGTACAGTGCGGGGCACCTGCCTGAGAGCAGTTCTCCCAGGAACCCTTTCAGTCAAGGCTAGAAGGAAGAAGCGTTTTCCACAGTACGAGCTGAGCGTGCTCAAGGAGAAGCACGCCACTGCTTTTCCTGAGGCTTGAGGCCCCACTGTAGACTCTCCACAGTTCCGTCTGGAAACGAAAGAACTGATCACATATCCTACAAGCACGGTTTGCTCTTCTGGCTGGAGGAGAGGGAGGAAGGCCTGAAGATTCTCTCTTTAGGGTGATCTAGAGAGCACAGAAATTCCCAGATTGGATGGCAGTCATGGTAGAGAAGAAAGGCTAAGCTTTCTTCCAAAGTACATGAAGGGGCCAGTGGTGGATGGTGGCAGATAATGTGTTGTGAAATGTAGGCTCACATACACTCTCTTCTCGGTCCGTAGCTGGCTTTGCAGAAATTTCCAAAAGTATCCAGAACATGGAGGGACAAGAAACAAACCAAAGGACTTGGGTTTTCAGAGGCCTTTGGGATTTCTGATTTAAAGACAGCAGGGATAAGGCGCTTACACTTCTGCCCCTTCTCGCAAGCCCACTGATGTCAACAATGAAGCGAAGAATTCTGTTCTCTATGGGGTCAAGTCCACAGTCCCAGTGTCTACGCCCTAAATCCTCCCAACCCTGTGAGCCCTGAAGGATGGTGAGAGGATGAGGGCTGTCTCGGGTCTCAGGTAAGCCAGGGATTCCCTAAGGTGAGAAGAGCCATGCATTTTAGGACTAGGTGGACACCAAGACAGACAGCTCATCCCCGTAGAAGACAGACAGACTCTAAGAAATACCTGGGAAGTCAGCTGAGGGCAAAATCCCATCACCCATTCCTTCCAATGTCAGAGGCCAGCTTCTGGCGAGGGTGCCTGTGTCAGGTGAAGTGGGTAAAAGCAGCGGCCTCTTTTAGCGTGCTGTCCATTGCTATGATAAAGCACTGTGGCCAAAAGCAACTTGGAGAGGAAAGGGTTCACTTCAGCTCACAGCTTACAGTCCATCATGAAGGGAAGTCAGGCAGGAACTCAAGGCAGGAACCTGGAGGCAGGAACTGAAGCAGAGACCGTGGCTTGCTCCTCATGGCTTGCTCAGTTTGCTTTCTTATACAACCCAGAACTATCTGCCTCGGGTGTCACAGCTTACAGTGAGCTGGGCTCGTCTGCTTCAATCATTGATCAAGAAAATGCCCCCATGAACTTGCATGTAGGCCAATCTAATGGAGACATTTTCTCGATTGAGAGTCCTCTTCCCAGATAACTCAAGTTTACATCAATAAATAAATACAAACCTAACCAGCACATCGCCTATGATTTTAAAATGCTCTACTGAATGGCATGGACCAAAGGCCAAAGGGAAATGAGCGTCCAGAGTAAAGGAAAGAATAGATTTGATAAAAAGTGGATTTGAGACAAGAAATCCGAACGCAAGTTCCAGGCTCTTCTGTCTGTCCTCAACGAATCCCCAGCAAGTGGCTAATTTCTTGAAAAGTGAGGAAGGAACAGAAAAGAGCCCACACAAGACTTAAGGATATTCTTGCAAAGAAAAGAGGCATATGACTTATAAGGGGGCACAAGCATAAGACATCTTGATTATGTTTGCAGCATCCAGGATGCTTCCCACGGGTGCGTCTGGTGATGCCAAATGAGAGCATTATTTCTGTTGTGAAAAAAATAGACTTGGTCATGGACTCGAGTTAGCCAAGTAAATATTTTCTTGGCAGTGTACAACATCAGTGCAAAATGCCTATTATGCATAGTCTATAATTATAGCATTCAATTAACATTCTCAAGTGATTATCATTTTGGGAATGGTGGCTGGAACTTGGGAGATGTGAGTCCTGCCTGAAAATTTTGCCTAGAAACTGGAAGCTGATGTTTGAGTGGAGGTTTGGTACAGACGCTCCAGGGGGAAGGATGCCAGGGAAGTGGGGGTTGTGTCCAGTCCACATCTTAACCTGTTGCACCTTGTTGAGTGAGGCCGGGCTTTGGGTTACACGTAGTTTCCAATCTAAAAGATCCTTCCCAGTATTAGTTTGCTTGGTTCATTTCGGGGTCATGTGTAGTTTTGATAACCTTTCTCTTCCCCAGTTTTATAAGGTAATACAGAAGGAAAACACCCCCAATATAGGTAAAGAACAGTTAAAACTAAACGCAGGAGGACAGTGCTTAATTTAGTGCCTGTGATGAGCAACTGGTAATTAATGATCAAGTTTACAACACCCTGTGAGAATAGGGATATATTACTTTTGTGTTTTTGCGGCAAAATACCTGCTGTAAAAGACTCATGGGAAAGAAAGATTTATACTGATTCCTTGTTTCAGAGGTATCAGTTGGTCATGGTGAGAAAGGCATGGCAGAACAAAACAGTTCACAACTTGGTGATCAGGAAGCAGAGAAAGGAGACTATAGAAGGGACCAAGACCCCCAGCTGATCTATTTCTCCCAAAGAGGCCCACCTCCCAAAACTAAGACCCCCCAGAGACTTCCCAAATAATGCCACCAACTGGGACCTAGACAAAGGGTCTGTGTGGAGCAATTCATATCCCAGTCATAATAGGTGGCATCATTCCCATTTTACAGAAGAGATAACTGACTCAGACAGGTTATGTAATTGGTCGGAGGAGAAGTCAGGGTCAAAACTCAGTCCTTAGAGAGTGACCTGGTTAGCACCCAAGGAGTCAAAGCATCTCTCAGTCAGAAACGCCTCTTAAAATAACCTATCTGCTGCAATACTTTGATGAGGTCCAAGACAAAATCATGAATATATGCATTTTATTCCACTCTCATGCAAAAATCTCATTAAAATAGCCAAAGAGCTATAATAAGAGGGGCAAACATAGTGTGCCCAAAAATGGGGAAGGGTGTGCTTCACTTACTAGACACGGCAGGGACTTTCTGGAAGTTGAAGCAGATCGTGGCTGGGCTGATCAGGAACATTTGGTCAGGCACCGCTAGCATCTGTTCATTTCTGCATGATCTAGCCATGGTGTGTGTGTGTGGGCGGACAGAGCTGCCAGATGTGCACCAAGTGAGGTTACCCACAGGTACCTTTGTGCCAGGCCTTGGCATGACCGGATGAGTACTCTGCAGTCACTGGCTTTTGTGACTGGCAACCAGTAGGTGGCAGAGTCAGGCCTGGAATCTCTTTGCCTGGGAGTTTGACCCAAGTGATGTTCAGCACCTTGGGATGAACTGGAAAGCTCTGTGCAACCAGTATTTTTGTGGGATGTAAGTGGAACTCAGCTTTGGCAAACGGTAGGGGAGTATTTCCGAGGGTATGAAAACCCAGAAGGGAGAGGGACCGTATGTGAGTGAGTGGTTGCCTCAGGAAAGGTGGTACTGTTGGCCCTTAGGGCTGACACATAACTGTTTCAGGTGCAGTGATGGGAGCCCAGGAAAGACATGGGATGGAGTGTGAACACTTCAGGGAATGGATGGGGTTGGCAACACACCCACACCCCTAGAGACCACACTTCTGGGCCCACAAAGAAAGATAGTGGTCAGGTATCTGGGGTGTCTGAGCACAAGAGAGGTTGGGGAAATATCCCCCCGTGCTTTAGAGTGTCCATGGAGGCAGTTCTGAGAAGGGGTTGGGATTGTTGAACATTACAGTCAAAGAAAACCCTCATCAAGAGACAGCTTAGTGTGGCTTTGGACTTGAATCGACGATGCCAAGTCTAATGAGCTCCCATCCCTGGGTCTCAACAAGTAGGACTGGGAAGCTGAGAAGCGGATGGTCGCATTAGTACTGACTATTTCTCCTGGGCATAGTTCCTCATCTGCACCCTCCGGTGATGACGTGATCTAGTCGTGGTGTGGTGCCTGGGAGGCACAGAAGCAGCCTGGCACATGAAGTCCGAGCTCAGCAACTGTAAATACAACACTGGGTTTTTATTCCTTTAATCCCGTTCCAAATGGATGCTTCTCCCACTCGCCAGGGATGGCCTCTTCTGGAAAAGGAACAAACGGAGAAACAAACCCATCTACATTTCCTTTGTTTGGCACCTTAAACGTGCCCGTGGTATCCCCACCGGCCAAGCGTTCGCAGGCCATCTCATGTCATGATTTAGCATTTCCTCCATCCGAATCTGCTTTTCTCGCCATCTCCCCAATTGAGCTATCCCTCAACACTTAGCTCAGCTGTCAGCTCTACCCTCGCACACACCTGTCACGGACCGCCATCATCTCAGGTTGCAACCACTGGTACATCTGTCTCTCTTCCTAGTCAGGGAGCCTACAGAGGATAGGGGCTGTGTCTTACATCTCTTTGCTTACCACTTAATAGATAAAAAACCTGAATAAATGTTTGCTGAAGATTTCCTTGATGCAGAACTCTTAAACCATTTGGAGGAAAATGCTTTTTTGGGGGTTTCTCTGTAGCTTTGGAGCCTGTCCTAGAACTAGCTCTTGTAGACTAGGCTGGTCTTGAACTCACAAAGATCCACCTGCCTCTGCCTCCCGAGTGCTGGGATTAAAGGCGTGCGCCACCACTGCCCAGCGGAAAATGCATTTTTGCATTGTTGGCTTTGAGACACATGCCCATTCTTGGTTTTGAATCACTCTACACTAAAAAGCAAAATAAAAGTCTTTAGATGGTAAATTTTCATAATTTCCTCACTTTGCCCTCCATTCCCACCCTGGACTCATCTATGCTATCTTTGTCCTGGGATATGGACCCAAGTAAGAGTCAGTCTCTGGGCCCAGACTGAGTGAGTGTGACATACCTCCATGGCAGTAAATGAGAGGGAGGAGCCATCCCGGCTTTACCTATTCGAAATGTCAGGGTTCCCTTTCTGCCCCAGTAGACGTCCTCTGATGCTTGCAATCCAAAGAGTTGCTCCAGTAATTGGATCGGGAGAACAGAACCATTGGATTGGGTCCCCACAATAGGTACAGAAACAGATGTGGAAAACCATGATCCAAGAGTCAAGGGACCTGGGTTCTTGTATAGGTTTTATTTGTGTGCATTGTGTGTAGTGTATACTCTCCCTTTTTCTCTCTCTGTATGTATAAGTGTGTATGTCTATGTGTGTGTGTGTGCATATGTGTGTATATGTGTGTAGGTGTGTGTTTGTGTGTATAGGTCAGAGGTATTTTCCTTTGATTGCTCCCACCTTTTTTGTTTTGAGACAGAGTCTCTCCCTGAGCTCTAAACTCATTGATTTGGCTAGGTTGCTGGCAAAGCAGCGTCAGGAATCTGTCCGTTTCCTCCCACCCTGGCTAGTGCTAGGGTTGTACATATATGCACGCAACCACACCTGGCTTTTCACATGATTCATGGGCATCCAAACTTAGGTTCTCTAGCTTTTATGGCAAACACTTCATGACTAAGCCAGCTCTAGCCCCGTGGTGTGAGGTTTTTTTTTCCTAAATCAAAATTTGCATGATTTTGGGCAACACGCTCCTTTGGACTCAGCTTCTGTCCACACAGAAAGCAAAGGTGGGGAAACAATCTAAGTTTCCTTCTGGGAAGCTTGAATCTTATTATGCAGCTTGAAGCAGGGCCTGAAATCCATCAGCAGGAGGACTTTGATTGGAAAGATACCCCACGGCCCACAAATTGGACCTTCCCCTTCCCCAGCTGTGTGATTGGCATCTCATCAATAAGGTCCTAACATCTGGCTTAGAGAATCAGAACACTGTCTCTACACTGACTGTCTGAAACGCACTGCCAATCGTTGAAAACTGTTTTACTGTCTAAATGGAAGTCTGTGAGCTGGACAACACTGTGGACTCGGAAAGGTGGGGCCGGACTCTGAGCACAGGGAGGCAAGTCTGTTTATTTGTTTCCTAATTCTAATTAGAGAAAGGGAAAGAGTGTCAGGAGTCTTTAGTGATTCACATCTTAATAGCTTGGTTATAATTTATTAATCCCTTTCATCAAATTTTCAGCATCCTTTCCCCAGGAGCCTAAGACTGACTCAAATGTATTTATTGTTTCGAGGTGGGGTGTCATTAAATATTTGGCACTTTCCAAAGCTGTTGGGAGGCAGGACCATATACCATGTGCTGGCACACAGTTTCTGAAGGAAAAAAAACATAGATTTAAAAGGCATTGGGAAGAATGGGCTATATGCGTGTATTTGTCTTAAAATCCCTATGACCTCACACTTTTCTGAATCTGGCAAGGCAAGAGCCTCCATGCCACATTTGCCTGCAATCTCCTGACGCTGGCCAATCGGTGTTTTTCCTTGGAGTGACTCCATCAGCTCTCACATCCAACATGTGGTGCGGTGCGGACTGCTCACTCTGGTTCACACTAGGATCGTGGCACCATTGTTAATGGCTTATCATCATAGAAACGGAAGAACTTCAGTGGTCAAAATACCAGTAGGTGGGCAGGTGAAATGACTCCAAGTGACTTCTCAAGATGGGGAGGGCCCACTGTCTGTCTTCTCCAGGGTCTTGTTAGTTACCTTTATGTGGTTTTAACCACAACATCTTGCAGAAGCAGCTTAAGGGATGAGGGACTGATTTTTGGTTGATGAGTTTAGAGAATTTCAATCCATCATGGAGGGGAGGGCTTAGCGGTGGCAGGACGTGGCAGAGTCTGTTCATGTTACAGAGAATCCCGAATCAGGGAGTGAGGCTAGAAACAGGGCCCACACTAGTGACCAGTGAGGCTTCACTTCAAGAAGGTTTCATAGTTTCCCCCAAACCATCTGGGGGAACACATACTCAAAATCTGAGCTTGTGGGAGACAGTTCAGATTTCGGTCACTCTTTCATAGCCTTTCTGGCAAAACCCGATCTTCACAGACAGAACTCATCACCTTTGGATGCAGCCCTTCTTACAGGGAGGGCTTTCTTTCTCAGAGTCCTTCATCAGGTTGATGGGTATAACGAGGTTGTTCAGTTGCTCAAGTGCATGCTGAGCAAGCATGGGGACCAGAGTTCAGGTCCCCAGAACCCAATTAAAAGCTGACTGTGATAGCTCATACTTTTAATCCCAGTGCTGGGGAGCAGACCCGTGGTCAGAGGCCTGGAACTCACTGTCCAAAGAGTCTAACCAAATAGGTGAGCTTCAGATTTAGGGAGAGAGTCATCCCCTCCAAAAAAAAAATGAGTGATAGAGGAAGACATTAACTTGTAGTTTCCACACTCACACACATGTGTACGCATGTGTGCACTCACACACACACATACACACACACATATTCACGTGGGCACGCAGAGATAAAGACAGAGAGAGCACTTACATGTACACACACAAAATATTAATGATAACAATATTTTTTAAAAGGGAAATTCTTCGCTGGGCTGTGCTAAACCCTTCTTTAATTTCTTTCTGTGGTTTGCAGTTTCCCTAAGGCATTCTTAACCTCTGGACAGCAAATGAGAGACTGACTCAGGGTGAGGTCAAAAGAGGACCAATCTGGAAGTTATACACAAATGCTAGCAGCCCCAGATGTATTTGCCTTGGGCATGGGAGTAGGTCCCTGGGGTACAGTGGAACAATAATTACTCATATTTTAATGGCTGGAATATGGTGTATCCCCACTCAAACTCATGTTGAGGTTTGGTCTCCCGTGTAGCAATGTTGAGAGGTCCGGTGGCGTGCTCTCTGGACCTTCAGAACTGAGAGCTAATTTTTTTTAACTAAGATACTTAGCCTGAGGTTTTTTGTTGTAAGCAGTAGAAATTAGACAAGCCCACATATGACATCTGATTAAGGAACCCTTTACATGGTCTCACTTAGTTTATTAAAATTCTAGGATAGATTTTTTTTTCTTACAAAAACCAATAATGTCCATTTTTGATACTCATGTCTCTCGCTGGAGTCCTCATTAGGAAGAAAGTGGTTGGACAGTGCTGAATTTTTCCTGGTTCCCTTGGCCAAATCCCATTTTCATATTGCTTTTCAGGATGATGACTTCCAAAGTTGTAGACCGTGAGAGTGGAGCCCTTACCCTCCCCTCCTTTGGATTGCCTCTGAACTATCACATGCACGTTTGGACACACATTAACATTTGAGTTTA
The DNA here is from genome assembly GCA_028555095.1 of Dicrostonyx torquatus. NCBI lineage: Eukaryota > Metazoa > Chordata > Mammalia > Rodentia > Cricetidae > Dicrostonyx > Dicrostonyx torquatus. The sequence continues at coordinate 8,087,356 of JAQHUG010000048.1, forward strand.
CCTCATCAACAGCTGATGACTCAGTGGCCTCGGTCATGGTACCAACCATGTGTTTGGGCTTTCTGATTCTGAGTTCTTCTATTCCTTGAAGGGAAGCCGAGGTCATTTAATTCCCTTGGTCCTATGATGTAGGAAGTCCTTTTGTATGTTTGTTGCTTTTATTGGTTATTGAATAAGGAATCTGCATCGGCCTGTGATAGAGTGGAGGGGAAAACTAAACTGAATGCTGGAAGAAAAAAGGCAGTGAGAAGCCATGTCGCCCTGCCAGAGACAGACGCTGGAACTTTACCTGGTAAGTCACAGCCTCTTGGAGATACACAGATTAATGGAGATGGGTTAATTTAAGATATGAGTTAGCCAGAAATAGGCTTAAGCTGTTGGCCAAACAGTATTGCAAATAATAAGTTTTTTGTTTGATTATTTCGTGGCTGAGCAGCTAGGAACAAACAAGCGGCCTCTTACAATAGTCCTGCATTTATTTACCCAGTCATGGTCTGGCTTTCTTCCCTTCCCAAATAATCTTGGTAGAACATGATCTTCACCATTCACATCAGCGTGACTCAAGAGTTCACACTCCAAACCCAGAACATTCTTCCTTCGTGAGTAGTAGGCAATGCTAACCCTTAGATACCACAGCCTGTGAGTGCTGTATTCATAGCTGCTTCTCAGACTGAAAACTAGGCCCTCTGAAGGGTTATTCCAGCCCCACTGACCCTTTGAAGAGACCATTTTCATGGATGGATCCAGTGTACATACCAAATACTTGGCTCCCAACCATCTTGATGACCACCCACTGAAGGACCCCAAGGTTTCCCAGTGGCCCAAAACCCCACATCTGGAGTCTGGGCACATCTCTCCATTTGTGCACCGAAGACCAAGTGCTCACTGGGGATGCTCATCCTGGCCTTCCAGAAGACAGTGGAAACCTTACAAGGTAGAAACCTAGGGAGCAACGTGCTGACACCAACCTTTCCATTATGTGCAGCATTTCACTTGATCAATGGGGATGGGAAAGAATCTGTATTGAATTTCTTCCTGATAGGATACTGTGCCTGATGTTATCCAGCCATTTTTTTCCCTAGGAGAATTACTTTCTGTTCACAACAGAACTTGGCATTTTGTCCTAAAATCAGCTAAGATGAAGATTTAGTCTTGAACTGATACTAATTATTGTTATTGCAATAACTACCCGTATAACAGTGACCTGAATCCTAAGCATGCTACTTAAGTTATTTTTAATGCTTACACTCTATAAAATTATATAGAATATTGGTGATAGTGATAGCAAGGTTTTTTTTTTAACTTTACATATATGGTGTTTTGCCTGCATATATGTCTGTGTACCATGTACGTGCCCGAAGATGTCTTCAGACTCCCAACTCCCTGGGACTGGAGTTGTAGACAGTTTTGAGCTTTCATGTGGATGATGGCAATCTAATCTGGGTCCTTTAGATGAGCAGCCCGTGTTCTTAGTCTCTGAGCACCTGTCTATCCCCGGTGACAAAGTATTGTGCTGAGATCTTAAATCCACAAGTCCTTGATCAGCTTTTCCTTCTGTTTGGCATCAGCCCAGCCAATTCTATGAGCAGGTATGTGTGATGGATGATCTTGCCTGACACATTTGGGACTGTCTGCGAGGAGGATAATTCCAGAAAAGTTTAACTGAAGAAGGAAGTGGGCAGACTGAATAAAAAGGAGATGGAAGGCAAGCTCAGTGCCAGCCTTCATTTCCCCTGCTTCCTGTCCATAGAAACAACGTGAACAGAAGCACCAGGCTCTTGTACCATGTTCCCTGCCATGATAGACTGTACTCCCTGGAGCTATGAGCCAACAGAGGGAGAACAGTTCTAACGCCATGATAGACTGTAATCCCTGGAGCTAACAGAGGGAGAACATCCCAAAAGAAAGGCCTAACTCTGTGCCCCTGGGTAAACTGAGGCTTATAGCAGAAGACATCCCCAGATCATTGAAGGAGTTGCTCTTCCCATGAACAAAATAAAGACATTCTCAAAGAAAGTAATTCAGAATGCACAGTTGTTCTCCTAAACTGAGGGTGAGTTGGAGCCCTGCCACCTAAAGTTACCAGTGCAAATGAGAGGGGGGAGCGTCTCATAAATCAGAGTAGCCTTGGAGTCTTCTTAGACCACTAGGGTCATAGAAAACATGAGTTCAGAGCAGCAAAGTGATCTGGTAGGGCCTGCTGTGTAGAAGGCAGATTTTAGTTTCTTTTGTTTCTCCTGTGGAAAGCTCTTGCTATAGTCCGGAAGTGGGAACTGACTGTAAGGTGTGGAGGGGAGCTCCATTCTTGAACTGGGGCCAGCATCCCAGGCCAGTGATGCCTCTCACTCTTGCCAAACTTAGACTCTTTCTCCACAGGATGCCTTGGACATCTGTATTAAAGCCACTTGGACAGGCAGGTGAGTGTGTGCCATCCTTCCGCCATCCTGACACAGTCATGTTTCAGGTCGACTTTTGATTTTGGACAAACAGAACACACGCCGAGCATGCTGGGATTGGAGCATGGGGCCTGTCTGTCTGGGGAGGTGTGAGGGTGCTGCCGGGGAAGTGTCCCCAGTCTGTTTGCAGCTCCAGACCAAGAGCTCATTCCCGCAACATGAGCCTAGAGTGCTTAGGGCTGAAATCAATCAGAGCAGGGAGGAACAAAAGGCGAGGGAGGGCTCTACTTAATTTGCATTTTTCCTCTGTGGCAAAGAGAGCATGTTTGTTTCATACTTCTGTGGACCTATTAAAGCGGGAAGGACCACAGAAGGACAGCCTGCTAGGGTGGGTGGTAGCTAGTCTGGGGTGCCTGACTGCAGTCATGACACATTGTCCTTGGGTGACCTGTAGGGAGTCTTGGCCTTGTTAGCCCCCTGATTGATAGGAAAGAACATGACTTTTTAGCTAAGAATAGAGAGTGGGTGGCTGCTTAAAAGAGTAGTCATAAAGGCCTTGGACTGCAGACCGCCCATAGTGATGGGCGCATATGGAACCAAGTGACAGTGGTGGAAAGGGACAGAGGGACAGAACTGCCAACACACTGTGTGAGCTGTTCTGAGAATGCATGACCTTCTCTCATATGGCTGAGAGTTATGACCCTGATGGTCCTGGCCACGAGCCTTTGGAATAACTGGAGAGAAACAGAAGCCCCTAGAGCCAGTGGTTCTCAACCTGTGAGTCATGACCCCTTTGGTGACTGAGCAACTGTTTCACAGGGGTCGCCTAAGACCCCTGGAAAACACAGGTGCATATATATATATATATATATATATATATATTCATAACAGTAGCAAAATTACAGTTCTGAAGTAGCAATGAGAATGATGTTATGGTTGGGGGTCACCACAACATGAGGAGCTGTATTAGAAGGTTTCGGCACTAGGAAGGTTGAGAACCACTGATCTAGAGTATACTTGGTGACTTCTGTAGTGGAGATAAGTCAAACCATGCTTGGGTTCCAGACCACATAAAGGGCAGGCTGGGAAATTTTGGTGTCCTAGTGGCAAGCTAAGCTAAGACCCTTACCCTTCTGTGTCTTCTCTTTCAGATCCTTGCCTGGCCTTCCCTTCTGCTGGAGCAGTGAGCTGCAAAGCTTCTACTGACTCTTCAGGGGCCAGCGGGAACCACGAGTGGCTCAGATCGGAGATAGAGGGGATGAGTGGCTTAGGGGTGCAGCCTAAGCTTTAGGGAGTGGCCTCTTTCCTTGTCCCATAGGGCCTTGCTTCAGGAAAAGGGTTAGTTATCTGCTACTAGTCAAGGATAAAAGCCTGGGTCCCAATAGGACCCCAGGTTTATCCATTAGTTAGTTCAAATAACCAGGACACTCTACTCTAGTCTGGGCCATAATTAGTTCTGGGGACGGTACATATCCACCTGCCTTTATTCATTCTTCCTAGCAAGCAGCTGCCCGGATTCGGGAGTTCTGAGCCTGGCTTCCCCAGGCAGCGCTAGCTGTCTTCAGCAGAGGTGGTCCTCTGGCTGAGCAAAGCAGAACCAGGATGGAAATTCCACGGCAGCTCCTCTTCCCAGGGCATTAGCGGGCTGAGGGTTCAGACATCTGTCAGCCAGTCTTGCCTCTTCCTCACTCCCTAGACTGCCAGGCAAGCCCTCTCCGAGTCTCAGTTTCTCTATCTGGTAAATGCCTGATTACAAATCTCGTGTTTGAGGATGTCATTTGGTTTGATGTCTATTCCTAATGTTTCTTAGTAAGGGACATAGCATTTTAATTGTCCTTTTCTTTAAAAATAAAAACGTCAAACCAGGAATTCAAGCTTGTAGCCAGTGAACTTTCCACCCTTGAGTTCCCTCAGGAGAAATAATCCCAGGGTCCCAAGGAAGCACAAGTCCAGAACTCACCCCAGGGAAGGATTTTATTAGAATTGTCTTAAAAACAACAACAACAGCAACAAATTGTGATGCCTTCTTCCTCCCCTCAAGTAAAGTCAATGACTTTCAACTTCCGCTCCTATCCAAAATTTTTGCACAAGTTTAGGCTGATTAAAGCAGGATTTGATCTTCTCTCCAGATGTTTTGATCACAGAAGGGCCACATATGTGCACACATTCCTGGATATTTTTAGAGTTTTTACAGGATCCAAAGCTCTAACGACTTTTTCGTTCTGTGCTCTATGGCCGGGCCTGGGAGATGCTCTGCCAAGGCAGCCAAGGCTGGTGGCAGAGGGCCTGACCCCTGGGGAGGCTTCCAAAGCAGCCTTGCTCAGTGACGTGGGACAGGAAGTTACTCTGTGGCATTCTTGGAGACTGGAAGGCTTCAGTCCCCAGGGCCTCTCTAGCCACCAAAAAGAAACAAACTAATGCGTTGAAGAATTAGAGGTTACGTGGGTAATTCCCTGAAGGATTCTGGCTGCCAGTTCCCTCAACACACACAGAGCTTACAAGAAGGACATCACTGAGCAGAGCGGAAATATTGGCCAGAAAGTCAGATGTGTCTCAGACTGCTTACACAACCAGCTCCCTTTCTCTACTCAGTCCCAGTTTCCGTGTCCTAAAGGGGATGCACTGTAGCTGTGGAAGACTGTGACCTGTAGTCAGGCTGCCTGGGTTTGAAAGTGAAACCCGTTTGTCTGAGTTACAGCCTCAGGCTTGGCCAGTTGCTTTAGAAACCAGTTTTATGCTGCAGGGCCTGAAGCGGCTACCCTCTGGCCCTTTCAGGAAAATTTTGCTGACTGATATCCCCACCCTCATTGTGTGACAGATGTGGCACTGGCCATTTCAAGATAAGCCAAGAGTTCCTTTCTGCTAGCAGTTGGGTCCCTCTTCCTTTCCTTGGAGGATAGTAGGAGAACCCGTAGTGTATTTCCTGTTGTCTCCCAGAGGTCTTTAGTAGGATTGAGCCTCTGACAGCCACCATAAAAACCTGCCCCTCTCTGTACTGTGGATCAACTTTTTCTGCCTTTTCCTTCCTTATCTCCTCCCCTCCTCCACACAACAGTGTTATCTGGGATGTCTTCACCCCAAGCCCCACACCCTCAAATTCTTGACTCGGGAGTCCACTTATGGCCATTGCCAGCCCTGTTAGTGTCATTGTTAACTTGACAAAAATCTAGAATTGCCAGGGAGATGGGCTCCGAGCCTGCTTGTGAAAACTTTACTTAACTGGGTTAAATGAGGAAGAAAGACCTACCCTGACCATGGGTAGCATTGTGTTTCATGAGCTGGACCCTGGACTGAATAAAAAAGAAGAGCTGAGTGTTAGCATGGATGCCTCCATGCTCTCTTCTGGCTGCAGAGGAAAGGTCATTTGACCAGCTGCACCCTGCACTGTAAGCTGAAGCAAACTCTTGCTTCCTTAGGCTGTGTTTGTCATTGTGTTTGTCACAGCAGCAGAAAGCGAAGCTAAGACACTAGCCTATGACAAAACTTCAACCTTTTTATTCAACAACATCCTCTTTCTTTCCCTCACCTTGCTCCCTGTGTTAAGCTGCCCATTGTCTTCTGGTCTCAGGTAAAATGCAACGAACGCAGGTGTGAAATGCCCTTACTGGAGTGGCTACCGTGGCACTGAAGGCTCAGCCCTGAAGTAATCAGGAGGCAGCTCTCTGACATAAACCCTGCCCTAAAGTGGGATGCTGTCAGGGAAATAGCTATTGCTGCTTCTCTCCCGGACTTGCAAGCAGAGTGCTCACTCTTGGTGAATGTTTCAAAAACTGTTCTAGGTACTGAGCAAACACTGCCGTGAGACTAGCCGTGTCTCTTTGATACCATTTGGGGATAGCAGTACTTTGCATGCAAACTTTCTCACTTCTCCACGTCCCCCTGCCTATTCCAGTAAAGTCCCTGAGGAACTGTAGTTCTTGTCTCAGGCTTTGATTTCCAGAGGACCTGTGACTAACATCTAGAAAAAAAAAAAAAGAGAAATTCTTGATGTCTGTCTTTAAGTAGACATTTTACCAGAAAGGATGCTTGGATGGCAGGTAAAAACATAAAACGATGGTTCAACATTCTCAGTAGAAACAAACTCAAGAGTGTGGGCCACTACCCACTAAAACAGCTCGCCTGGAGAAAGACTGGTCACACCCGCTGTTGATGAGGATGGGGGGGGGGAGCAGAACGCTCACGTTCTGCGGTGGAACCGTACAATGGTATTATTACTTTGGAAAACAATGTGACGATCTCTCAAAAAGTTAAGTCTGCACTGATCACATGACACAGACATTTCCTCTCTGAAAATAAAGACATATGTCCACACGGAGAGACTGTTTTGCAAATGGCCATGGAAGATTTACTTGTAATTAGCCCAAGCTGGAACCATCCACCAGCAAGGGAATGGATAAACAGACTGTCATGTAAAGTTTCACTGGAATGCTAGTAGTCAATAAAAGAGTAGCGGGCTCTTAAGGCATGCAATAAGATGCTTGAACCTCAGAGTAATGAGATTGAGGGAGAGAAGATAGATAAAACGGGAATGCTGTATGGTTACATTTATATAAATAGCAAGATATTGAAAATTAGCCTATACCAATGGAAGGCAGGTCAGTGGCTGCCTGCAAAGATCGTGAAAAGAGACAGGGACAATGGACAATAAAAGAGAAGACATGATTTTAACTTGGAGCCAATTCTAACTCAGTCATCCTCTTTCAATATGTGTGCTTCATTATGGGTGAGCTACATCCCATCAAATCTCCCTCAGAACAAGGATACAAGAGACGCATTGGAGAGTTGCTTTTCATTTGTTGTCTCCTGGGAATGCTCATAAAAACAGGCCTCTTGATAGTGCCCTGGCCGACACAGAATGGTGCAGCCCAAAGGGGAAGGAAGGAAGGAAAGAAGGGAGGGAGGGAAGGAGGGAGGGAGAGAGGGAGGAAGGAAGGAAGGGGCAATACTTGGGTATTCGGAGATGATTTCTTCACTTGCCCGAGCACAGGCATCTTTATATGTAAAGTAGGAGGACCTCTTACCACTTGGCCTTCTCTATGTGGGTGATTTGAAAAAAAGCAAGAGTCTTTACTTAACATGTGTAAATGACCAAATCTTTGCGCCTTCATGCTAAGCCCTGCCAAGCACTTGCAGAAAGCCCACTGTCAGACGCCACACGTCCAGCCCGAGGAGTATCAGGAGCCTACACAACCTCCTTTGGAGTTGGCTGTCTACCTCTACCACCATTTTGAGTTTCCACACTGACTGACTCTGAGTCTTCTTTGGTCCTTCAGTACTCTTTCCTGTTCCAATTCTCTTCTTTGTGTGTGTGTGTGTGTGTGTGTGTGTGTGTGTGTGTGTGTGTGTGTGTGCGCGCGCGCACGCACGGTGTGAGTGCATGTGTGTGTGTGTGTGTATGTGTGTGTGTGTGTGTATACATGTAGAGGCTGGAAGTTGACGTTGACGCTGATGCTGAGTTTCTCCTTCACTATTATTTATTTCGTTAGAGATTTAACTCTTTCTTTTTCATTAGTGTCTTAGGAGATGTTACACATTGCCCAAACAGCATATTGCTTTACAAAAAAAAAAAAGGCTCCTAAACAATCAGAATCGAAGTCACAAAATTATAATGTAAAAACTTGAATGGCTATGTGTTAAGGAAATGTTGCAAAGTGCCTGTTTTAGTAATCCTCTTCTGTTCTTTGGGATTTTGATCCTGAATGATGTCAAGGTTCTCAGCGACTATTATTGACTGAGACAGGGCTTCTTGCTGATTCTGGCTAGTTTAGTTAGACAGATTGTCCTGGGGATCCCTTGTCTCTGCTGTGTTAAACAAGGGTTCTGGGATCCACCCTTATATCCTCAGATTGCAGGGCCAGTGCTCAATCCGCTGGGCAGTCTCCCTAGCCTTCTTGCCTTCTTCAGGTGACCCAGTTGACCTCCTTCTCCCTTTGCATTTTCTTCAGTTCCCCAAGTGACCTTGGGTCATTGAGGGCCAGGTTTGACCACTCACCACATGGTCAGGGAAACACCTGTCATCAGCAGGTAACTCCATTCTGCTTAAGGTCTCTTTTGGCCCTGGGGAGAGAGACCAGAGTTCTGGGGGAGCCCAGACACAGAGACACAGAACCATCCCAGCACCCTGCTTGAGGTGAGGGCAGAACAGCTCTGTGGAGGAGGTGAGATGACTGCAAGGGAAGAGGCAATGTCACAGCTAGACTCAACAGCAAGGGTATTTGCCAGATGGAAGTGAGAGGAGAAAATTCTAGGTAGGAAGCAGAACGCCTTTCTTACTAGCAAGAGGCACAGAACACATAGAAGTTGTGAATGGTTTGGTGTGGACAAAACCCAGCAGGAAGTGAGGCTGAGAAGGGTCAGGCCAAGATTGTGGAAGACCATCTCCGTGCCTGTGCTGAGGCTTTGGCCTTGAGGCGTTGGTCACGCTCCGAAGGGCCCAACTCTGTAGATGACAGCCATGGGTTAGTCCTCTGAGTTGATTTGTAGGCCCAGGTGCTGTGGGATAATGGTCTAGACCCTGTCACTTGTATTAAAGAAAAAAAAAAAAGCTGATTGGGCAGTAGCCAGGAAGGAAGTATAGGTGGGGCAACCAGGCAGGAAGTAGAGGTAGGGCAACAAGAATTCTGGGAAAAGGAAAGTTTCAGTCTACAGTTGTGATCCAGCCACAGAGAAAGCAAAATATGACTGCCTCACCCAAAAAGGTACCAAGCCATGTGGCTAACATAGACAAGAATAATGGGCCAATTTAAGATGTAAGAATTAATTAATAAGAAGCCTGAGCTACTAGGCCAACCAGTTTATAATTAATGCAGAACTCTGTGTGTTTATTTGGGACTTAACAGCTGCAAGACTGGGTGGGATAGAAACCTCGGTCAACACCCAGGAATGCTTTCCTTCAGACCACAGCACTGTCCATACTGGAGCCAGACAATGCTAGGATACTCCATGTCTGCGTCCTCTCCACTAGTGACAGTGGTACTTTTACAGCTCTGATGACCCAAGATGTCCCAATACATTGTCAAATGTCCCCTTGTGAAAAAAAAAAAACGGTTTCCAGATGAGACCCACTGCGCTGGAGTTGGGTGTTGTTGAGCTCTGTTTGAGGAGTGCTCATCTAGATTGCACCTTCTAGACTTGCCTTTGTCCTTCTCTCCAAGGCCCAGCAATGCCTGACTTCCAAACTCCCCATGAGCTATACCAAATAGTAGCCCTTGGCTGCCTCCCTAGCTTCACTCAGCACCTAGGGCTCAAGCTCTCTGCTGCTGGGGGTGCTGGCTGTGGTTGGCTGTGGTGCACCCACTGCCAATAACTCCGTCTGCCCCTGCTTCAGGCCAGAAAGGCACCTAATTCCCATGGGGCACACTCCACGGTGTTCAGGAGGCTCCCTGGAAGGGTTCCCTCTCGAGGTCAGCTGAGACAGAACTGTCCAAGCCTTTTGGCATTCTGTCTGTCAGTCCAGTTGTCTGCCAAGCCATAGCTTGGAGGGACAAGTCAGCTCAGGAGGCATGCCAGGAAAAGAGTACCAGGTCAGGGACATAGGGCAAGTGGTGGCAGCTGGAACCCATGTGACTGCTGAAGGCTGAGTGTGTGTGTGTGTCACAGGGCAGAACTGGCCACTGGCTCCTGCCTTGGCTCAGTGTGAAAAGCTGTCACACGACTTGACTTCTCTGTGGGAGTTTTGTGTTGAGGGGCTGGAGAGGGAGGTGGGAAAAAGAGGGAAGTGTTTTTAGGTTCTAGGCTGGAAATATAAAACACTCTTGCAAATCACAAGTTGCTACTAAAGGACCATGTTGGCTTTGCCAATGCAGAAATTGGGCTGTGGGCACACAGACAAATCTACCTTGGATCCTGTTAGGTTTAGACTTTGGTAGCTAAGAGAGGGTCCACTAGTAGCCGAGTAGGGGGCTAGGGATCATTGTCTACCTCTTCCAACAGCATTGTACAACAGAAGTTGCCTCAGATCCTCTCTCACAACAGCCCCATTTCCGGGGGGCAGGGGAAGGGAGGGGGGACCAAGGACAGAGCCATCATCCTCCAACCTCCTTGTTCTAGTTTCTTCCTTCCTTCAGGCTTTCAAGGTTTCCTTTTCATTGTTTTAAACTCCCAACCAACAGGTCCCCTTCACCTCTCCATGGTTTCAACTTCACACACCAGTTATTCCTTCTTGCCGATGAGGGAGAGGGTTCAAGGAGCCAGAAGTCCAGGCTGGCTGGGGCTGGGGGATCCTGAGCAGACTCAGGGTAACTTGGCTGGAACCTGAGTTAGGTATGATCCCCTGGCTGTGACAGGGGCTTGGCACGCCCCTTGGCAAGGACAGGAAAGCCCTGAGGACTCCCCAAGCAGCTCCACTTACTTCAGCCCCCACGGAGCCAAGAGCTTTATTTAGCTGGCTCGAAATCCCACAGACCTGGACTGTCGTCCTGAGCTGGTGTCCTTGGGTGGAAGAGGACAAAAACTGGTGAGCAGGCTTTGCCCTGGGAAGACAGCCACCTGCCTCATGCTTGCCCAGTGTTTCATTTCAAGGGCTCGCACTTTTAAAATGTTTAAAAAAAACATTTAGCATATTTGATCTCATTATATAAGCAGGATGTATTCAGTGTGGAATAATTGAGAAACCCAGAAAAGGATAAAGCAGTAAATTCTGTCTTTACCACTATCCCACCCATCAGCCACAAACCCTGATAAAATGTTGGAATAGTGTTTCTCATCTGTTCTTGACTTATGGGTGTGCATATAGCTCTTAAGAGTAAAAGCAGAATAGACTTGACATAAACCACAAAAAGGATTGCAATTTAACAAGCGTGAGTCAAAGAATGCAGCTTTTCATATTTTACAGCTCAGTGTATTTCATATGTTAATCAGCCCTGTGAGAGCCACTCAGGTTAAGATACAATCCATTTCCAGGCCAGAGAACTCCCCATGTCCTTTCTCCAAAGATGTCACCAGCATCCTGACCGCTCTCACTACAGACTGCATTGGGCTACCCTCGAGTGTTGCATAGAGTCATAGAACATGAACTTCTCTGTCGCCTAGTGTGTAGCATTTACTACAGCCCCAACCTGGCAAAGGCCCTTGCCCCTGGTGTTTTAAGGTATGCTGAACAACTGAACGAATAACTCAATGAGTAGAAGAATAAGCTTTGCTTATTGTGTTATGCTGTGGCCTCTTAACAGGTCACTGTGTTTCCCAGTAACCACCTGATCGTCCACATGGAGAAGAAAGAGAAGGCAGGTGGCTAATGCAATAGTCATGCTGAGAATAGACAATGACCCGGACTGGAGGGGCAGTGGGGAGAGTAAGGGGGGAGCAGGTTGTTCATGTCCCTGCTGTCTGCCTGGCACATGAGAGGGCAGGGCTGGTGCACCAGGAGTAGCAGGACCAAGGAGGGGGTGGTATTTTTAGAAACCCCATCACACAGGGACACAGGGGAGCCACTTGACACTGTGGGTCACCTCACAGCCATAATGTCTCATAGTTGCCTGCTGAGCCTCGACCCTGGATCAGTCATTGACCTCCTGCCAGCACCCCAGAAAGCACGTGAGAAGTACGCTGAGCAGTTTGAGGGGATGAGCGGCACAAAGCAAAGGGACCGTGATGTTTTCAGAAAACACTTCACAGGACATGCAAACACTTCGGTTCACAGAGAAATGGGTATCCTTGTACTGAACCCCAAGAAAGAGATGTTTATTATGTGGGACCAGAGTCACGACACTGGTACAAGTAACATATATTCCCCACTTTTACTGTTGCAAGGTCCCCAGGTAGAAAAGGAGCAAAAGGTGCCCCTTAGGCTGACTTGTTTGAACACTTGGTCCCTAGATGGTAGCTCTATCTGGGAGGCTGTGGAACCTTCCGCACGTAGGGCCAGCTAGAAGATGTGAGCCATTGAGGAGCGGGCCTTAAGAGTTATACCCTAGTTCTCCCTCTGTCCTCCATCGCTCTCTGCTTCCTGTATACATGAGCAAACCACTGTCCCCTGATACCTCTGTGCCTTCCCTGCAATTGTGGACTAGATCCCCTCAAGCCATGAGCCCAAAGAAATTCTGACACCTTTTTGTCCCTTCTTATCAGATAGTTGGTCGCAGTGGCAAGAGGGACAATATGGCCTTCCCACCACCTGGCGCCTGAGGACCTCTGACTACCTTTGTAGCATCCATCCAGGGTTTACCTCACCTTCTCTCATGAAATTATCATCACAACCACCATCATCTCTTGCTGGCCCTTTTAAATTACCTTCTTTTGTCTGCTTAAAAAAATTTCTTTTAAAGACATGGTCTCACTGTGTAATCCTTGCTGGCCTGGAACTCACTATGGAGAATAGGCTGGCCTTGAACTCAGAGATCGGCCTGCTTCTTTTTCCTAAATGCTGGGATTGAAGGCATACACCATCATGCTTGGCCTCCATCTCTTCTTGCTTCCCCTTTTCATTTCACTCTATATCTGGAGAGACAGGGTGCTCTCCACAGAGGTCACATTTGCAGTGTGTGGACCCCGAAGGAAAAGGAGTAAATGCTAGGTTGGGATGTAACTGCAGTAGTTGGAGAGGCCAGGTGGGCAATGCTGGTAGGAAAAGGAGCCACTGAGAGGCAGTATATGGGGAGGCATGCCGAGACCCTGTGATGGTCTTGGTTGTTTGATGGGTGACACAGATCTCTATGCTGTATTGATATAGCACAGGTAGGCCTAATACCAAAAAAGATTTTTATTACTTGCCAAGATTCATGGCTTCAGATCTTTTCTTTAGGTTCATAATTAACAGGCTTTGGGAGATGAAGGGGTGAGGGAGAGTGAGGGAGGGTGGGGGGAGTGGTCTTTTTCTTGAATGCCTTTGGAAATACAGGAAATTAGATCATAATGAGCCATTGAGGTCAAAGACTGTCATGTTATAAATTTTTAACCATAGACAAATAAGCCTTGAATGAACCGTTGGAACAGCCAGGGTTGATTAGGAGGGTTTTCCTGCAATGCATGACCTGGCGTGGTTTGTTCGTGCTGAGGACAGTGACGTAGCAGTCAGCAGTATCTGGGGGTTCCACTTGGAAGGTGCCCACTGCTCAGCTGACTGTGTTGCTGTGTTGTCCTCTGTTGGCTATGACTGGTCAGACATGCCCAGTGGCGGGTGGGGGGGCAGCTTCACGGCAGGCACCTGTGTCCATCTGCCGCTTTGGAAGAAGGGCCAGATCACAGGGTTGGGAACGCTTCCTGGTCAGAGAACATGAGCTGAGCAGCTGTCCCTGCCATGCTGGCCTGGAGAAGCTCTCTCAGTCTTAGGGAGCTGGAGGTCCCCTGTGGTCAGCAGGTTATATGAATGTCCTAGCTCAAATCAGAGGGATTCAGGGGCCTGCTCTCAGACCCTTCCTCTGATACAAACCCAGGAAGCTGGAAGAATCTTTTCTTCCAGGCTCTAGGACAGATGATGTACCCTATATCCCCTGTGGTGAGACAGGTGGGTGTTTGGAGTACCCAGGGCCCAGCCTGCATGTCATTGGAACTGAGACTATGATAACTAAGCAATTCTTAGACCCTAGAACAACTCTGAGACACATTAAAAATGTGAATAAAAATACACATAAAAAATGAATAGGCCAAAGGGTTGAAAATGGTCATCAGTTGCATGTGCTACGAACTTTATCCCCCATAGCTTTATGTTTAATGTTTTTATCAGCAAGTTGAGGACAGACAGAGGATTCAGGTTTTTCATAAGTGAAAGGCAGGAAGTCAGGAAGGGCTAGCTGAGATATTGGGAAGCAAAGCTTTGTACTATAGGACCTGACACCCCATATGTCCCCCAGTGTCTTGTTTGGTCCTTTCTAGAGGTAGAGGCTGAAGATATTGGGAAACATTCTAGAGTCTTGGGGTTTCCCAATCTTGGAGCTATTGCACTGTGGCCTGGAATATTTTTCTGTTGTGGGGGCACCTCGAACACAGTGAGATGTTTGGTAGAATCCCTGACGTGTGTCTAATTGGTACCAAAGGTGCTGACCTGCCTCCATTTGTGAGAATCAAGTGTTCTCGGGGATGAAACAGCTGCTGGTTTAAATCTATTCCTGTAAGCGTTACCTTGTTGCCAGCAAGGTCTAGACAATGGCATAGAACTCATGGTTCTTTAAGAGATGAAAGCTTTGCTACATTTTCTCCATACTTTTACATACATACCCACCCTTCCCACTCTTGCCCTTTGTGGCTTTGTAAAACTTTGGCCGTCCATGAAATTCCTCCCAAGCCCAACTCCACAGACAGTCCTTCCAGATGGCTATGGTGCTAACAACATGCTTGAAGTGGCTTGAATGCATGGATCTTATTTTATTTTTTAATTTTGCTTTTGATGCTCCGTCGTGGTGCTTTTCTAACAGGACTCTACATCCCCTAAAGGCAAGTTCCAGCCCCCTCTCACCTTTGTTCCCAGCTGGCCCCAGGCATGGTGGAAACTCAGCGATCCCTGGTAGGTGATAGGGCTTCATGAATCACAGGATGTGGAATGGACTGGTCAAAATGTTTGCGTATGCACGATGCTCTGGTCAAGGCTGTTGTCTGTATTTAATAAGGAAAGAAGGTCTGGTTCTTTAGCGTTAGGCAGTAGAACATGATTTCATCTCTTAGGCAGAGAACTAACCTATTATTTTAATCTCCTCGGTGCAGAGGTATTAGTGGCCCCTCTTGTGGGAACCTCTCTCAGGCTCTGCCTTTGAGCAAACCCTGGAGCGGTGGACATTTGGCAGAGTTTCTCTGATCCACGCTTGGGGATAAGAACTCGCCAGCCAAACTTTCTGCCTGTGTGGGGAGCCAGGGGCCCGCATCTCCTCTTTCTCCCATGCAAATGTGATCTATCTAGTCAATGGCTAGAAGCCCCGCCCGCCTGCTGCTCTGAGACTCTTGGCTGTGGTCCTTGCTCCTGCTCTCCCCTCTGCATTGTCACGGGAACAGACTGCGCAGAAGGAAGCGTTTGGTGCTGAGACCAGAGCCAGGGCAGAATGAGGCAGATCCAGGCAATCTGCTCCGCTCCTTCCAAGGAGAGAGGAAAGACGTTTATTTCTTGCTCGTAACCAAGTCAGCAATGGAAAATTGTGGGACCACTTAAGCTAACCTAAGCAAGGGTCACACACCCTCCAGTGGTATACTTCACCTGGCTTTGTATGGACTGTGTGTGTGTGTGTTGGGGTGGGTTGGTGACGTGCATACACTAAAAGAAAACCCATAACCTGTCCAGAAAAAAGAGTCATCAGGTCCGGTTTCCTCCTGTGCTTAGGTCTTGGTGACCCTTTCCCCTTCTTACACAGTCTGCATCCTTCACTGATGGGGTCTGCCCTCTGTCTTACCAGACATTCCATCACTCTATTCAGACGGAAGACTTTGGTACCTCTGATAACCCCTTTGGACTAAGTCTGGGTTTTTGTGTCATTTGGTGTGGGCCCAACTTAGGGAACACTAGGAGAGCCAACAGTTTTACCCTCAGAACCCATTCTCACGGTGAAGGAGATGGTTCTTTCATCCATTCTCCTTGTGACTCAGTTTGGCTCTCCTTGCTCTCCCAGGCCACCCGGTGGGCACCGTAGGTGACAATTTGGTAGGGATACTTTCTCTAGAAAAGTCAGCAGTGACTCTTGAACAACAAAACTTTTAAAAGGCATGCTGGAAACTTCCAAGCATGTGGACACCATGCTGCTTTTAGTCTATATGTGGCCCTGGCCGTTTCCTCCAATATTCTCAACTGCTGAGCCTCTCTCTCTGTCTCCATGTGCCATCCTGTAACCCCACCCCCACCCCCACACATAGCACTTTCCAGCAAAGACTGGTCTCTCAAACCATCACTGGACAACTACGACCAAACAGAAGAAGTCACAATGATATGTCAGAGGACATCTGGTATGACAGAAGAACCTTCTTGCAGCGGAGACATTCAACCATGAGAAGGGTGAGGGGTGAGCATTCTCTGGGGAAAGGGGACAGCGAGGCTTATGGAGACTTATGGGTCTACTAAGGTTTAGATGAGCTGCTTCACGGGATCTTCCAGCTCTGCAGTATCATGGTTGTGACAAAGAGTTTACCGCTGTGTTTATGGGTGATGAGAAAGTCTACTGTCAGGGATAGTTGCGGAAGAAGTCCCAGAAAAAGCTAGTTCCTTCAGTTGGACCGCTGGAGGTCTAGAGAAAGAGCAAGCATTGGCCCTGATCTGGGATACTGCCACCCAAGTGGGGGGGGGGAAGGCACAAGTGAGGGGAGAGAATCTTAGCTTTGTCTTTTGGGTTGGAGGACTTGAGGCTCAGAAAGACTTCAATGGCTGTGGGTCTGTCCTCCCCATTCAGGCCATGGCTGTGTCGTTTAAGACCTGGGAGTATGTATTGTTGTGAAAAATATAGGTATGGAATTCAGGATGTTATTGTGGAACCAATTGCCAAGTTCCTGGACACCAGAGTAGTCTGTGGCCTTGTGAATATGGAGTGTTGATTTGTTCAAAGACTCCTGTATCTCAGACCTGGGAAGAACCCTTAGAGGCTGGCGTGCCCTTCCAAACTGTCACCCAGCCTCTGCCAGAACATCTCCATGTCTGATTAAAGAAGATGATGAATGGAAATTATCTGTCACTGGCAGGAAGATAAATGCCGTCCTTCCTTCCATTTTCCTTGGGAATGACAGAAAGAGCCACCGACTTACCAGGCAGCCCCCTCTATCTTTGGGTGGCCTTGTGCTGCATTCAGTTGTAGTGAGACAATGTAGGTCATAATTTTTATTCCACATTCCCCATCTGGGAACACAGAATGTCATCTGTTGTCATTGTTTACAACAACACATACCAACAACACTAACTGATTAGTGAGTACTACCTACTACTGTGCCAAGTAACAGCTTCAGGACTGAACAAGACTGATAGACATACAAAAAGGCCCAGGGTCACTGAGTTGTGGATGGGAGGCTCTCAGAGGTCATTGCATCCTAGTCTCGTGTTCCAGCATGTTGAAGCAAGGCTCAGACACTAACCTACCAACCTAGCTCTATTATGGGTAGTTAGAGATAGAGTCCCCTTCAAGGAGACATGCTCACAAGGATATCAGGCAGCTCCACTTCCCTGCACTTCCTAGTTCTTCACGGACACAGGCCAAGTTAGTATCTTGCCCTTATGCACATCCAGAGACGTCCCCTAGACCATTCATTTAGTCTAAGGGATTGGACCAAAGAGACATGCTTTGAGAAGGCCAGTGAACATGGAGAGACTTCTCTGGCAACCTAGGGCTGCAGAAGGAACAATAGGGCCTCTGATCAGGTTACTAGAGGCAGAGCCCAAGACAAGGATTTAGGCTCTTGTCGTTTACTGAGGAAGAATCTTTCAAGATAGATCTACAGGGAGAGAGGGA
This sequence comes from Dicrostonyx torquatus, assembly GCA_028555095.1. Lineage (NCBI taxonomy): Eukaryota > Metazoa > Chordata > Mammalia > Rodentia > Cricetidae > Dicrostonyx > Dicrostonyx torquatus. The sequence continues at coordinate 8,105,099 of JAQHUG010000048.1, forward strand.
TGTGGGACAGAGATGGGGAGGCATACCAAACAGATGTTTTCAGATATAGGTTACTGAGTGAACCACAGGATGTCCAGATAAATTTGTATTGCAAAAAGACAATAATTTAAAAATTATATTTGTGACCCAAGTATTGCCCAGGACATACTTCTAAAAATGTACACATGGTTATCTGAAATGCAAATTTTACTGAGAATTTTGTAGTTTTAAATGCTAAATTCTGTGACCCATCCCAGGTTGGTCAGTTGGCTACCCCCACTTTTTTTTTTTCCCAAAACTGAAGTTGATCTAGGGATATGGGACTTTTTGTGGTAAAATGGAATTTTAAGCTGACATTGTGTTGTATCTGGGGCAAGTCAGCCTTAACTGGGACTTGTGGGAGCATAGAGGTGGTATTGACATTATAGAGGCTAAAGCTCCGTGAAGAGGTATCCCTTTCTGAGGAGTGTAGTCTGTGACATAGTCATTGGGTCTGGTGGGAGCTGGCGTGGGAAAAGGTGGCACCGACCTCCTGAGAGCATTTCTCTGGAGGAAGTGGGCAACTGTGAGTCATCGGAAGGCAAAGAGGGGATACTGCTGTTGGGGATGGGTGCGTGGGTCCTTATCAGAGAGCACCCCAGCATCTGCAACACTCTATGTCCTTTCAGCCTGGAGTCCCTCTCCACTGGAAGAAGTGGAAGCCAAGCCTCTTGTCCTACCACCGCCGTGGGTAGCTCTGAACCATCTGTTGCACGGTGTCTGCGGCACAAGCCGGCACGGGATGGCTAGATATTTACAAGGAGCGTGGAGAGCCAAGGGTCGGGCAGATTACTCTCAAACCGGAGGGAGAGCTAGGGTTGATTAAACACAGGGAGTAGAACCTGAGCCTGTCCTCAAAAAGAGATGTGTGGGACTGCAGGATGGACGGACGAGGGAGTGGAAAGTGTGTGGTCAAAGCACCAAGTTCAAGGCCCGGAGACCCTACCAAGTCTTCCAAGAAGCAGTTCCATGGGACTTTAATTCCTCTCCATCATACTGGCCCCCACACAGGGTGAGCACAGGCCCTGCCCGGTGGTCGACTCAACTTCAGGGTGGGTTTTGTCTGCAGTCGCAAAGCACCTGGTCCCTGCAAAGTGCTGATGTTTTGCTTTCTGTCAGAAGCCAATGCTTTGGAAAACTGCTGGCAGCCCTGCTGACCTGGGAATGCCCGGGCACCTGGGGAACGTCCCAGGCTCCCGGCGGGGGAGGCCTGCTACTGGGTCCTGGCCACCATCCATGGGAAGACAAGCTTCCTTCTCACCTTTCCAGCATATCCTGAAACCAGAAGCCTCATGACACCAGCTCTTCTTTCAGGGCTCTGGGATTTCTGCTCTGGCTGAGGCAGGACACCCACACTGCTGAGAAGTCATTGGGACAAAGATACAGGGGGGGTCAGCTGGGGAGAGTACGGGGCTTATCCGAAATCAGTGTCCCCATTTCTAGGCTGAATACAGCTCATCACCGCTAAGGGTGTCAGGGCTATGATGCCTCTATTTTAACCACTTCCTTGCTGTAAAAATTTGGGCAGGTCCCTCGGCTTTATAAGCCCTTATTCATTATCCGTACTAAGGACAGAAACATCAGCATGGATGGCTCACTGCCTGTTGCTTTTGCCAGCATAGAAAGTAGTACACTTGGGAACAGGGCTCAGTGCGTGAAGTGCTTGCTTTGCAAACACACGGACCCAAGTTTCTCTCCCCAGCATCCATATAAAAAGCAAGGCTTGGTGGCAGGTACCTATAATGCCAGTGCTGGGGGAGCCACAGAGACAAGTGGATCCCCGAGGGGCCCTGGCCAGTCAGTCTGGCAGAAAGGATGATGTTCAAGTTCAATAAGAGCGCCTGTTTCAAAAAATAAGGGAAGAGCTGTAGAGGAGGATGCCTGATGCCGACACTTCTGGCCTTCACAGGCACACATGTGGGTGAGTACACCCAAACACCCCTACACACACATATTTTTGTTTCAATATTGCTGCAAGTCATTAAGGGGCAGGCAGGCAATAGTACTAGTATCTTTATAATATTTTCCTGTTTGAGAATTTCATACATGCATATAATGCCTTTTGATCAAATCCACTCCGCCTGCAAGCCCTCCACCTCCTCCCTTATCTCCTCGTATCTCCATTGTAGGCCAGAAGAGATGAAATGAAATACAAGCAGCATGGCTTGTCCTAATGTTACAGCTGCTGGGTTCTGGACTCTAGGACACTAGCGGATAACATCTCTTATCGGCGTCTCCAGGAAATGTCTGAGCCTGCATCAGCAATTTTAAAGTCTTGATTTTGGGCACTCTGGGAGCATTTGGTTTCCACATGTTTTCTGGCACCTATGGAACCCAGCTCGGGGAGTGTGGGGAGCAGGAAGCCCTAGCATTGGTCCTGAATTCTGTCTCCACAACAGCCGAGCACAGATTCTCATCGCCATGCCCTTTGCTCTCATCAATGTAATCTGCGCATTTTACACCAAAGCCACAGACTTATGAGGGGAGCAAGACTCAACCCTAAGGGTTTTCTCCGGGATCCGAGGGTCTGCCAAGCTTCTTATGTGTGCTTTTGGATTCTGCTGGGACCTCATCTCACATCTACCACTGCTCGCCATCTGGGGGAGTTGACCCCAAAATACTACCAGGGTACCAAGGTGGAAAAGGTGGCTCCTGGTTGGGTCAGAGACAGGGAGGGGAGTAGAACAAACACACTTCTCAGTGGGATGGAGTGGAAGGTGTGTGACCCGGGGCCAGCATGCAGTTCATACCCAGAGATTTCAGCCTTAGCATAGCCAGCTAAATGACTTAGGAAGAGTTACTGGGCCTCTGGGTGGGTTCAGTGTGCCCCACCTGAAACTTGGGTGCAGGCAGGACTGCTAAAAAGCACCACTGGAGCAGTTCAAGTGTCTACAGTGCCCTTCAGTGCTTGACCGCTGAAAGTGATCTCCCTATAGTGATTCATACCGCAAGAAAGCAAGAAATGCTTCTTTATCCAAACGAACAGAGGAACTCTGCCATCTTAGGGAGATCTGATCAAGTGAGCTTTTAAAAGGTGGCTGGCCCTGTGAATGACAGTCCAACTAGCTTATTTTCTTCTGAACTTGTTAACTATCTCTTCCCTGAGTACACACACACACACACACACACACACACACACACACACATACACATGCACCCACACACACAGAGAGTCAGAGACACACACATGTGCACACATACACACAGAGAAAGAGACAGAGACACACACATACACACATAGAAAGAGGCAGAGACAGACAGACAGACAGACAGACACACACACAGAGAAAGAGAGAGAGGGAGGGAGGGAGAGAGAGAGAAACTGGAGAAACAGTGACAGCTTGGTGGACCCATCCAGGTTCAACATGGAGACGACAGGCTACCATGGAGCTACCAGAGGCCGTAGCCTGTACACAGCCTCCAGCAGACACTGACAGCCAACCACAGACCCACCAACCAAGACCTTGGCCACACTGGTCTTGTTTTCCATGAGGACCATGACCTGGGTGTTCCCTGTAGAACTGTGGCAGCACAGCCTGCCAAAAACTTTAGTGTGATTTCCTTTGGGGAAAAGAGAGGAAGGAAACTGGAGAGCGGAAGAAAGAAGAAAGGAAAGAAAGCAACGGGGAGAAGAAGGGAAGAAAAGAGAGAAGGAGAGAGAACCGGTAAAAGTGTGAAATCGGAATAGCAGGCTGGGGCTGGTGAGGCGCATGTGAACAGAGTCTGACGTGGGCAACCCCTACAAATAGACCTTCTGTTAAAAATAGCCTTTGTCTAAATGTGGAAAGGGTGTAAATATAGTAGCGGTTTCGGCTTACTACGGAGCCGCCCCAGCTCCAAGTAACAGAGGCTTATTATAGGATGTGTGCGTCAGCAGCAAGGGGAGGGCTGGGGCAGGGAAGGGAGGGCAGGGACTGAGGGGCAGCAGGGCTGGCCCGGGTACAGTACCTGAAGCAGGCCTGGGTTAGCCAGTACTACGGCTCTGGTGCAGGGACTCCATGGGCTGCTAACTTCGGAAATGCTTGCTCGGAGGTCTGCGGGATAGAGAGCTGAGGGGCAGAAAACCAGTCCAAGTCGGGAAGGCCTGGAGGCAGGCAGGCAGCAAGGAGTGGCTGGTCTGAAGGAATCAAGGCAGGATTGTCTTGGACACTCACCCTGCTTGCTTTCATGCCTGAGTCACCAGCTGTGTCTACCAAACAACAGGCTACTGCTCCTAGACATGGAAGTAGCGTGTTCTCCGAGGACATCACCCCACCCCCCAACACCAGCTTTTAGACAACAGCCTGTAGACAAGCCAGATTCTTCTGCCTTGAGTGCAGGAGGACAAAATGCCTAAATCATCTGAAAAGCGCTTCCCCCACTCCCGAATTTGATTCACGCCTTGTTTAAAAGTTTGAGGTTTCATTTCATCTGGGCGTAGTGGTACATGTCCGCAATCTCAGCACTTGGGTGGTGGAGGCAGTGGGATCTGGAGTCTAAGTTGGGCCTCAGCTATGTAGTGAGTTTGTGGCCAGCCTGGCCTCCGTGAGAGAGACCCTGTCTCAAACAAAACAAAACAGTGCCAACCAGAGTGCCTTGGGTGAGGGAGCTTGCCATGCAAGCTTAAGTCCCAGAACTCATGTCAGTATGGAAGGAGAGAATCACGGCATGTACATGGCTGTTCACACACACACACACACACACACACACACACACGCATGCACATGGGCGTGCATGCATGCACACATGCGTGCACACATGCACTAAAAAATTAAAACAGGGCCGGGCGGTGGTGGCACACGCCTTTAATCCCAGCACTCGGGAGGCAGAGGCAGGTGGATCTTTGTGAGTTGGAGACCAGCCTGGTCTACAAGAGCTAGTTCCAGCGCAGGCTCCAAAGCCACAGAGAAACCCTGTCTCGAAAAACCAAAAAAAAAAAAAAAATTAAAACAGAAGCAAAACCTTGAGGTCCAGCATCCCAGTCTCTAGCCTCTGTGGGGCATGGTGTCGAGCTCCTGACTTGGACTGCTAGAGTTGCTGAGCCTGGACCACCACAGCGGCTCAGTGGGTAAACGTGTTTCCTGCCAAAGCCTGGCAACTTGAGTCCAATCTCTAAGAATCCAAGAGGGAGAAGAGAAGTGACTAAAGAAAATTATCCTCTGACCTTCACATACACCGTAGTGTGCATGCATACACACACACATGCATGCACGCACAGTCACTCATGCACACATAATCCATCCACACATGCACACACATGAATGCATTCACACATGCATGCACACACACACTCACACACATGTACACACACATGCACCCACACGCATTTTAGAAAGAGATTAAATCATTCAGTGAGCCCCCTTGCTCTCTCATCTCCCCACATATTCAGTCAAGGGGCAATTGCTGGTATGGGAGCCAGGAAAGTGCTCCTGGCTGTATATCACCTATCTGACCTCTGCGGATCCTGCTGTCATCAGGAACTAATGCCACGTCTTTGCCCTATCTAGCATCTGTTCATACATTCATCACACATGTACACACACATAGCCCAATACACATAGTAACATACACACCAACATTTTCCACTCCAGCCACCACCTCCACCCCTGGATTTGTCCCCCACCATGACCTTGCTCCCATTGGGTCCCTTCATTTGTCCTTCCCTTTCCTGTAGCCTTGGCCTTACGCCTGGGATCTATGGCAAAGCCTGTCTCTTTCAGGTGGCTTTGGGCTTTTTCTTAGATATGACTGGGGCTTGGGTGCTGCCCCCTCAAGCCAGGCTGGTAAGGTCAGCGATTTAGCTCTGGCCTGGGACTGAAGACTGGCTCCTTCATCTTGTCCCGTCTTCCCCCTCACCCACTCTACTATAGCAGAGCTTTGGAGATGAGCCAGATGGCAGCTCGGTGCGCTCCACCTGCCACGCAGGCCCCTGAGGATGTCCTAGAAAACACTTGCCACCTCTCTCCCTTAACAGTTCAAGATCTCCAGACACTTCTGATTACCAGGTCCCTGTGGGTACATGATGGTTTTCTTCTCCAAAATTCTTAAAAAGGAAAAGAAAAAAAAAAGAGAAAGAAGAAGCCTGAATGGCAGTCAGCACTGGCAGAAGTTGGCCTCTTCATTGTGAAGTCGTGAGACTGAAAAAGGAAATGGGAAAAAGCAGATCAGCCGATAGCCATGCTGGAGCTCACCCAGGTAAGTCTACCTGCCCTGGCCCTAAGTGGCCCTGTCCTGAGCTTGGCTGCTCCTGCTGGCTTGCAACGTTCAGCACAGTGAATGCGAGACCCGAAAAGTAGGCTTTGGGGCAGATGGTATCTTCTGTCTAGAGAAACAGAACGTGGTGGGGAGGGGCGGTTGAGGTGCCCAGAGCCCAGCTCCCACCTCCGTTCTGCTCCCCATTCATGGAGTAAACTCGAATAAGCCTCATCTCTTAGAGACTGGGCACTGCCGATCATCCTGATCAGAGCCCAGATCAAATGCAATCACCTATGGAGGACCTGGGCTTGACACACGTGAATGGAAAGAGTCTAAGACTCTTTCTTCAGACTAGTTTTTTCAGGCTGCTAGGAAATAAGCAGAGAAAAATGATTTACAAAAATCAAATCTTTTTCTTCTCTTTATTTTTTTAAAACAACCTTTTCTCAATTTACAAACCAATGCCAGTTCCCTCTCTCTCTTCTCCGGCTCTCCCCACCTTCCACCCACCCCATATCCACTCCTCCCATGGGGGAATCAACAAAGTCTGGCACATCACTTTGAGGCAGGATCAAGACCCTCCTACCTATGTGTATGCTGAGCAAGGCATCCCTCCAAAGAGAATGGGCTCCAAATAGCCAGTTCAAGCTCTAGGGATAAATCCTGGTGACACTGCCAGTGGCCCCACTGACTGCCCCAGCCACACAACTGTCATTCATAGGGACTAATTTGGGCCCATGCAGGTTCTTCTGCTGTCTGTCCAGAGTCAGTGAGCTCCCACTAGCTCAGGTCAGCTGCTTCTGTGGGTGTCTCCATCATGGTCTTCAGCCCTTTGCTCAGATCATTGCTTCCCCCTCTCTTGGACTGGACTCTGTGGGCTCAGCCCAGCGCTAGCTGAGGATCTCTGCATCTGCTCCCATCAGTTGCTGGATGAAGGTTCTATGATGACCGTTAAGACAGTCATCAATCTGACTGCAGAAGAAGGCCAGTTCAGGCAGCCTCTCCACTACTGCTTAGGGTCTTAGCTGGGGTCTTCCTTGTGGATTCCTGGGAATTTCTCTAGTGCCAGGTTTCTTGCTAGTCTTATCATGACTCCTTCAATCAAGATGTCTCTTTCCTTGCTCTCCCTCTCTGTCCTGCCCCACCTCAGCCATCCCACTCCCTCACGTTCTCCTCTCCACTTCCCTTCTTCTCTCCCCCTCCCATCCTCCTCTCCCTTCCCACCACGCTCCCAATTTTCTCAGGAGTTCTTGTCTATTTCCCCTTCCCAGGGGGATCCATGTATGTCTCTCTTAGGGTTCTCGTTGTTACTTAACTTCTCTGGGGTCATGGGCTATATAGACTGGCTATCCTTTACTTTATATATAATATCCACTTATGAGTGAGTACATGCCTTGTTTGTCTTACTAGGTCTGGATTACCTCACTCAGGATGGACAAAACTCAAATATTTTTTTCTTTAAAAACTTTATTCTTCTATAATTATTCAAAGTGTG
>JAQHUG010000048.1:8125685-8182313 GCA_028555095.1 Dicrostonyx torquatus
TCCCTGACCCAATCCGCAGAGATTCCATCACCTCCTCTACCAAGCCCCTTACAGATGGACAGACACTTCTGCCATAGTCATAGTTTCTGTAGCCACCAGTGACTCCACCTGTTCAACATAAGTGGCTATGAACACAAGGGCCTGAACTGAGCATGTCACCCGAGACATGGTTTCAGTAGCATGGTAAACCTGAATAGCACACTGTAAAAAAGGGATCTTGTTCCTGTAGCCACAACCCAGCTTTGACATGTTTCTGTCTCAAACGATGAATACCCGTCCAGAATCATCACTTCCAGGGTCATGAGAACCAACCAGTAGGAAATTGCCAAGAGTCAAGAGAGATGGGAGAGGACTCCAGAGAAGAGAGGACAGATGAGACTCTGATCTTTCACAAGGCTTTGCATGGACAGACTGGAGGCACGTGATGAGGTCCAGACCAAGGACAGTGGGTGGATATGAGACCCAGGGAAAGGATGCTGGCCTGGTGGACAGGAGGATGGCAGCCTGGTGGGTAGGAGGATGGCAGCCTGGTGGGCAGGAGGATGCTGGCCTGGTGGGTAGGAGGATGGCAGCCTGGTGGGCAGGAGGATGCTGGCCTGGTGGGTAGTGGGATGCTGATCTGATGGATAGGAGGACACTGGTCTGGTGAGTAGGAAACTTAGGTTCTTAATATGGACTAAACGGTGGACTCTCCATTTAAATGAAGTTCTAACCCTTGCTGTTAGTGCTTTAGGGACAGAGTGTCAAGGTACTAAAAGTAACTGAAGGCCTAGAGTGAGGATCTGACCCAACAGAGGTGATGTCCTTATAAGGAGAACCATGAGATGGTTTGCCCCCAACTCCCTTCTCCTCCCCACACTGCCTGCCTGCCTGTCTGTCTCTCTCGGGACTACAGAGAAGCTAGCCATCCACTGACCAGAAAGAGGGTCTTTATGGTGTTCAGAACTGTGCACAGATTTGTCTGGGTTGTGCCAGCCCTCAGGTCTGTGGTCTTTCATTACAGAAGATAGGCTGACAAACATGTATGAAGTGCACTGGTCCACTCACCATGGCAACATCTACCGAGCTCACAGATGTGGTCAGGGCAGTTGGCATGGAGCCTGGGTATGCTGGGTGACACCCAGCCCTGCTCCCTCCTCCATGGGTCACGTAGAGATGAAATGCCAATGCAACGTCGAAATCAATGGCAATCTCTTTACGTTTTTACTGTGCTCTCTTGTGTGTAGGCCAAACCTGTCCCTCTCCCACAGCTGGTCCCATCTTGGTGGCTGCATTGTTTCTTGGCTTACAAGGTCTCTCCTTCTATTTTTCCTAAATTGTAAGCCAAACTCACTGAAGGGGCCAACAAGGGAAACCAAAATGTTGAACTCACTGCTATTATTTTTGTGTTTGAAATTCTTTTTTATCTTATGTGCATGGGTGTTTTGTTACAAAGGCACCCAAGTTGCCTGTTCACTGCGGAGACACACCTATACAACATCTAAATGCTTCTACAGGACCTCAGCTAGTGAGCATCTGGCCTTGCACCCCACTGTAGGAACCCACAAACTATAGGACTATGAGCCAGGCTATAGGCCTCTACTTCCTCTTTGGCCTATTCATACCTAAATGATCTCTGGCAACTTATTTAACCCTAATATAACCTCATAAACTTCAGTATCATTACCTGAAAACCAGGACGATTCACCTACCAAGGCTCTGGAAAGGAGCTCGGTGTGAGCTATCTTTGTGTACCTAGAAAGTATCTTCTTCTACAGTCAGTCAACAGCTTGTTTCAGGGCTGGGGCTCAGCTCTGTGACTCATACTGGAGTGTTTCCTGGGACAGGAGAGGCCAGGCACGGCAGCACTCTTCATCTGAAGCAGAGTGCACTGCCAGGATGGGGACAGGCTGCTGAGAGCTGGGCGGGGCAGAGCCCAGAAGGCTCCCTGAAAGGTGGGATTTGAGACTTCTTGATAGATTATCGGATCTGGAAGTAAGAGAATCAGGAAGAAGAAAGACGCGGCACTCAGGGATTTTCAGTTCCCAGAAGGGATTTCCCTTAAGACTCTTGGAAAGAGCTATGAATGCCAACTTCAGGAAGTTGGAGGATCTTTGGAAGGATTGTGGGAGGTGGTGGGAAGGGAGGAGATCAATGGTGGATGTCTGGGGCATGTTGTAATCCCAGGGGAAAGTCTGATGGGCTGGGCCAGGCAGGCAAGAGGAGAAGGTCAAAAAGAACGGTTGACCAGGACTCTCAACGTGGATGCCAATCACATAGGTCTTTCTGTGACGTGAGCAATACTTCCATGACCATAAGAGGAGAGTGTTCCCTCTCAGTTGGTCCTGTCTTCTCTGTCAAACCGAAGTCATTCCTGGGCATGGGGGCAGTGTTAAATGCTGGGGAGGAGATAAGGAGAAAGGATGGCAGACCCGGATGTGAACTAAATGCCTGAGTTTGTATATGCAGAGAAGCTGCAGTGGCCAACTTCCCATCACTGTGACAAAATATCTGGCACAGTTCACTAGTAAAGAGAAAAGGTTTCTGTCATTCAGTTTTGAGGTTCACGTCTACGAATGGACATCCATTTGGTTTGATGCTGATGAGAGTGGCGTATGGAAGTGCTGGAACACATAACCATTTATACCTCAGTCCAGGAAGCAGAGATGGAGACTGCCTTACAATAACTTCACAGTGACCCCCCAATGCTCTCACTTCTTACATGTCCACAGCACCTCCTCAAGCTACATTGGAATATGACTATAGAATGGCCTTTTAAAAAATATTTATTTATTATGTATACAATATTCTGTCTGTGTGTATTCTGTCTGTGTGTAATGAGGCACCAGACCTCATTACAGATGGTTGTGAGCCACCATGTGGTTGCCGGGAATTGAACTCAGGACCTTTGGAAGAGCAGGCAATGCTCTTAACCCCTGAGCCATCTCTCCAGCCCTAGAATGGCCTTTTACACCTTTGTCCCCCCCCCACCAAATTTCCCCTAAGAGAAAAATGCTAAGTATGGATTAGCATCTGGACCCCAGGGAAAGGCAGAGTGATTATCTAGGACATCACTGAAAAGTCCACCTCAGGATGTGGGCAGGGGCATGGATGCGAAGAGCTCAGCAACGGATCCCCGTGTGTGTGTGTGTGTGTGTGTGTGTGTGTGTGTGTGTGTGTGTGTGCGCGCGTGCGCGCGGGCTGTGCCAACATTTCCTTCTGTCACCCCATAGTTTGGACACACCCATTTTTAGAATACTTATATGGCATAAAGGGTCATGAGACCAAATGTTCATGGTCTGCCACCAACAAGGCACACACATTCCAGGGTGCTCCCACAGAACAAACAAAGTCCTGTGGGAACACTTCCATTGCCCTTTCTCGTTACTGGGGAGCCAGGGAGGCCCTTCCCAGGGAACTTCCTAACTCGGATGGCAGGAAGGGCCAAATGAGCAGGGTCCTGTGGGAATGCTTGTGTTGGCCACTCTATCCTTGCTGGGGAATCAGGAAGGACCTCCCCAGGGAAATTTTAACTCAGGAGGGCCTCCCGCCATCTGTTAGTTCCCAGGACTCTCCTCACAGACTGGAGCAGCCATGGTTGTAGGGACTCTGGTCATCCGCTTCAGCCTTTGCCCACAGAGTCTGCCTCCCTGGGCACATTACCACCTGCGACCACCTCCACTGCCTCCTTCACCCAGGCATTGACGGCTGGACCTCTCTCAGGGCATGGCAGGACAGGGCAGCAGGCAGGTACAGGGCCGCACTGCCTTCCAGGCTTGGCTGCCCTGGGAATGGTCTTAGGGGGGGCGGAAAGCTCTCAGGCTTCTTTCCTAGGACTTGAATTTCATTGTGGAAAATCTCCCCGGGCTCCAACCGCTGACTCATCTGTTGAGGCTTGTCCAGGAAATCGGTTTCCAAGATTTCACAAACTCACATGCAGAAAAGCTATCAATATGTTCACATTTGTATCCATGTCAATCTCCTTCCCCGATTCTTTGATATAATGAGTTGTCTAATTATGGTGACATCTGTTGAAGAGGACTCGAGCCTCCCCTCCCCATTCAGAGCCCATTACAGGGCAGGGCTCTTTGCAGGTGGTGGGGGGTGGAAATCACATGCTACAGGGTTTGTGTGAGGAGATGGCCATGGCTGTCATACAGTTTGTGCTACCCCAGGAGTCCAGCTACCCTGTATCCCCTGCACTGGACAGCAGGTGTTAGAGGTATAGGCTCATTGCCCATGGGTCTCTGTACTCTCCAGCCCAAGCTGACTGGGAAATCAAGAGAGAAGAAGGAAGACCATGTGCTGGCCAAGCCACTGTTTTCTTCCTGGATAATCAATGCGTATAATTGATTTTAACCTGGAAGTGAATTTTTAGTGGTATGTGATAGGACTTAAGGTTCTTCTTTCTCTCCTATCAATGTTTTCTGAAGGCAGGTGACTGGCATTCATTCATTCACTAATTCATTCATTCATTCCTTTATTCATCCATTTATTCCATGGATATTTGTTGAACTTATATTGGGAGCTGGGGTCCTGAGATAAAGAAGCACAATTTTGGGAGAATGTAGCATCCACACAAATGGTGGCCATGCTAGGCAGATGGCGCCCAGAGCTGGAGAGGTTCTTAGAGACGCTCGGAAGACAGGCCCATATGGTCTAGATCTCCCACTTTGCCATAGCCTCAAGGCATCTCTGAAAGCCACAGAATCTTCACCTCTTAGTTGGCTCTCAAAATATCTGTCATGGTGCAGCCCAGTGTGCCAAACCACAGGTTCTGTAAGGTTAAGGGCTCCCCGCTGAACTTGGAGGCGGTTTCCTTGGGCCTCTCACTGTTCCTGTTCCCATGGGGATTCTGAGCAGTTCGGATTCAGGTTTTCCAGGTCTTGGGGTTTGTGGGAGGCTGCTTTACGGACTTTCGACCTGTGAGTTCAGAGTCAGTGAGGAAGCAATGGACCCACCTCTAACTCAGCCCTCCTGTGTGTGATAAGATCTTCTCAATGTCCTAGAACTGAGTGTCCTCCAAAGGATTTTTTTTTAATTAAAAAATTCTTCCACTCATTTTTCTAGGAAATTCCTCATTGCATAGTCACTGAAAAACAACTTTTGGGGTTAGAGAGATGGCTTGGTGGTTAAGAGTGCTGACCTGCTCATCCAGAGGACTGGGTTTCTATTCCCAGCACCCACAGGCAGCTCACAACCATCTATAGATTTAGGTTCAGAGGATCTCATATCCTCTTTGGTTTCTATTCTGTGGGCATCAACCATGCACATGGTGTACAGACATACATTCAGGCAAAACACTCATACACATAGAAACGAACACAAGTAAATCCTAAGAATGAGTCTTGAAAATCTACCGATCTCAACAATAGAACTTCAGGACTATGCAGGATCTTCAAAATCATTTGATTGAACTTACTTCACAGATAGAAAAATGAAGATAAAAGATCAGCTTTTGAAAACACATCCTGAAGGGACTGGCCCATATTCCTTCTGACTCAAATTCTTAGGATCATATAGTTATCCACACACTTTGTCTTTCTCCATCAAAGTCAAAATGCCCTTGTATATAGTTATTTTGAGGCTCCATGAGATGGCTCAGTGGGTAAAGACTCTTGTCACATAAGCCTGCTAACCTGAGTTTGAGCCCTGGGACCTGCGCAAAGGTAGAAGGGAAGACTCAACTCTACAAAGTTATCCTGTGATCTCCACATGTGCACCGAGGCATGCATGTCCCCATACAGTCATGTTCACACACAGTAATAGTAAATAAATATTTTAAAGCAGTATTGCTTTTATCTCACCGTTTCCATTCTAAGGATAGCATTGTCACTACTTGGGGATGGTTTCCAGAAAATTCCATTGATCCAAACATCTGCAGATGCTTAGGTCTCGTATATAAACTGATGTGGTGTTCATAAAATAATTTTTAATTTTCCTATTTTAAATATTTTCTAGTTTATTTTTGGTACATGACATAGTGAAAATTCTATGTAGATAGCTATTTCTCTGTATAGCTTAGGGGATAAAGGAAGAAAGATGTCTGTCTGTGTTCAGATGCAACCAGTGTAGGTCATCAAATGGCACAGACCAACAATATGATGTTTTTGGTCCCTGGTCGCTTCAATGTGGGTCTGAAGAACTGGAAGATGGAAAGGGACAGTTGTATGTGATTGCATCCCACTACTTACTGTGGAAGGTGCTACAATTTGCTAAGTACAGTCCATGGCATCAACAATCTCAAATTTACTTGGCTTAGCAAGTGGTAGCCTCGTGGCCGAATTCAGGCAGCCTGGTGCTAATGTAAGAGCCATTGTACCCAAAGAGAGATGAATGCTCTTTTCGGGAATGAGTTTTTTCCAGGTGAAGATACCAGAGAAGGCTTCATGGAGAATGCTGGACCTGAGTAGGGTTGATTCAAGAGATACTTGGAATACTGCCTTAGCTTGGTTGTCCTCGGTGTGAAAGCCCACACAGATAGTAACCGTATCAGGGTGATGGGACTCCATGTACTAACGAGGGGCATTGGTCAAAGCAGCAGAGTAGCCCCTTATCCTTAAGACTCTCCGTTCTTGCCAACTCCTCCATTTGTTTCATTTGGAAAGAGATGCAAGCAGGTACTTAAAACCCTCTTGGGGATCTAGCATCTGCCTCCTCCTCTCGCCATTCACATCCACTTGCTCAATCATTCCCTGTATCAACCTGACTGCAGATAGCTTTCATCACCATAACAACAGATTCCTTAGAAACCTCCAATGCTCTTCTTCTGCTGGGAGGGTACCAGTTTTCCAGACTGGATCTCGAGGATGTCCATGCTCCAGATCTGTATATCTTACACAACTTTCACCAAAGAATTGTTCTTCTCCAACCAACTTTACCAGACCCAGGAACACACGCTTCTCATGCCCAGTCCCATACCAAAATGAGAGTGTTATGTATTGATTAGTTTTGGTGTGCCAGAAGCTTCCTCCTCAGTGAGGCAGTGAGGAGTAGGTGAGGTCTAAGAGGTGCAGTCTCAAGATAGGTAGTTATGCCATGAAGGGCACTGCCCTTGGAAAAGACGATCTGATCTAGGGTGATGCCACCTCACATGTTTGGTCCCTTGTGTGTGTGGCTATTTCCCTCTCCATTTTCCCCATCACATTGTTATATATATGCATGTGGTGTGTGTGTGTGTGTGTGTGTGTGTGTGTGTGTTTGCACCTTGCCAGGTCACTCGCACCGCATTCTTCCAACCTTCGAGCTACTAGATTTATGAGCCAAATATACACTCAACATCAGGCATTCCATCTGTACCTTGAGCTGCTGGAAGAACTTGGAGTCTATGTCTGTGTTGTGCTGGTTTTGCAGGCATGAAGAATTATGGGTTCATGGAGGTTGACACTAATGCACCAGCAAAAAAGCCAGTGACACCTGGAAGTATGTGACAGGGTCACGTTCCTGTGTAAGAAAGCCCCAAGGGACCATTGCGTGAAGCTGAGTGGATAAAACTCAAGTTGCAATGAAGACCTCAAGAGAGTAGAGATACCAGGCATAGGGGATGCTTGTGGAGGAGAGTTGTATTGTGGAAACATAAAATGTATTAGGACAAAGACATGCTTTTCTGTGAGCTAAATTAGACCTTTCTCAGCTACTTCAGTCTTGACTGCTTGTTCAGTCACACCTTAACCTCTGTGCACACTCACACCCGGTGCTGATGGTGGGTCTTCAAGCCACTCCTGTGAAAAGCCACAGCGGGCTCCTTTATTTCCACGGGGTATCTGGAGTGTCATCCCTGGGCATTTTCAGAGCTGATGATTTTATTTCAATGTGTTTTTTGTTGGCAGCAGTCAGGCGCATCGTCACACACCCAGCTCGATGTGTAATGCACATCTCGCAGTGAAGTACTTTTCTGCGAGGAGTCAGCAGCGAGCCGAGCAAGCGGCTGTCGTTTGTCTCAAAATGTCTCCATTCCGAGAATTGCAGACTGCAGATAAGAGCTGTCAATCAGTAGTCCTGAAGATTGCTAAAACTGCCAAAGAGTCTTCGCAAACTTTTCTGGAGAAAAAAAGTACAAACTCTTAACCAGGTCTCTAAACTCAAAATCTCCCAAGAGCTTATTCATCAACCAATTACTTCAATAGCTATCAATGCCTGGCATGCATCAAGCATGGTAGGTAGGTATCACAGAGAGGCTGAACCGAAAGAAAACCCTTCCTCTCCTGGCGCTTGTATCCTAGGAAGCTGACAACAGCAGTTGGTAGACTGTGCCCATAGGTCAGCTCTACCTTGTGTTGGAGTAAATAAAGTTTTATCGAGATGCACCTGTGTTCATTTATTTACACACTGTCTGGGCCATTTGCTCACGACAGCAACAGAGTTGGGCAGCTGTGATGGAGACAGTATGGCCTGCAAAACCCCAACTATTTGCCATCTGGACCTTTGTAGGAAGCTTGCCAACCTGTGGCCTAGACACACAAGGTGATGATTCTGGTGTGAGGACACAATTGACGGAAGGACAAAGACATGGCCACGGAGGAGAAAGCTATCAAAGGGAGGGAGGAGCAAGCCCTGAGAAAAAGAAATGAGGAGAGGAGCTCAGACAGGAGACAGCAAGTGAGGAGCTGTGCCACTTGGCAGGCCCAGAATCATCAAGAAGGAACACAGGGCTGGTCGGAGTGAGGGGAGGAGAAACAGAAGAGGCCCAGGAAAGACCGGAAGCTTGGCTTTGAGGTGAATGAGGTGGGGAGGTTCTGTGGATCTGTGTGAAACAAACTGGCCTTATGTTTGGAGGCTCTTCTGGCTATGGAGAGACAAGCGTGTAGGTGGGGCTGGGGGTCTGAGAGTACAGTAGCTAGGCAGGAAACTGCTGCGATGGTCCAGGTTTGAGAAAGCTGGCGTCCTGGACCAGGTATGCAGCCCTAAGGAAGAGGTAGTCAGTGAGGTTCCATTTTGAAAGCAGAGGCAATGAGAGTCTCTGATGGGGTAGGCTTTAGTGTCTCAGTTTTCCCCCAAACATGTGTCTAGTGGGAGGCATAGATGCCATGAAATAGCAGGGACCTCAGGAGCCTGGAACCCTGCACACAGCCGGTGGGTTTGGGCCATGTAGAGAGCTCAGGGCTCCTGGGCTCTTAATTTACAGGGAGACCCAAACAACTCTGTTCCTTCTTCCTACTGTGCCTTTCTCAGGACACAAATGGGGCCACTTCTGTTTCCTGTAGGGGATATATTTAATGTTGCACAGATAGAGGGGTGCAAACTGTCCCAATATTCCACAGTGTCTGAATAATGAATAATAATCTAGAGATATGAATCAATCCATGACATAGAGTTTTGTTTTAGTTTGGCTAATACATATTACCAAATGTATTAATACATATTACCAAATGGTAATAATAATAACAACTACGGTCATTGCAGCCTAAATTTTCTGGCACTATTTGGTTGGTCTGCAGTGTGCTTTCTTACATATTTTCTCACTTGCTCCCACTGAGCTATGCAGGGGTGGATTATCGTCAGGCTCACAGGATGGCAAGGATTTGGGAAACTAGCTGAAACAACACAGGGGATTTGCTATCCAGGGTAATGAGGACTGGAAGGTAAAGCAACTTCGTAGTTGGCTGACTCAGCACCTGAAGGTTCCCATTCAGTTCCCCTGTCTCTGCCATCCTCGGGTTGGCTGTTGACAGGACAGCTGCAGGACTGCTACAATGTCACCAGCTACAATGGCCACAGGAAGTACCGACACTTTCTCTCATTGTGTCTAAATGGATCACTGAATCTTAATCAGGGAGCCCAGCCCCGCTCCTTGACCCTGGGCTTGCTTCCCATATCCTGCATAATTTCTAAACCACTTCCTGGGATGGGAACTGAGGTCATCCTCAGATCATTCCGGCATGGCCCTGGCCCCAGAAGAGGTCACCTGCACTTTGGCATGTGGCAGGATGAGTTGCATCCGTGCTAGCCTGCGATCCCAGAACTGAGGGTGGAATCTGCTCTGCCCACTGCACCATAGATGTGAGCTGCTCACTGTATCTTTCCTTTGTCTGGTCTCCAGAGGCTTCCCTGTTGTGCAGCGACAGTAACAGCAACGGCAGGCTGCTGGGTGAAGCCCTTCAAATGTGTCTCAAGATGAGTACGTATTTCTATGCATTTCTATGCACCAAGTTTTACATCTTATATATGCATGAATATATATATATTATATATATAAAATTTTCATTTGTCAATTTAAAAAAATAATGTTTTGCCAGGTTAAATGTGATTTTTTTAAACTAATAATACTAGTTGCACATTGGAACAGTAGAATACTGGCACATTTAAAAAATATTATTCTGTGCAAATTACTCTATTTAAATTTTCCACTTCTTGCTAAAATATATATATATTTTAGAAAATTATCCTTCTCACCCAGGTTTTCAAGTTCACTAGTAATTTTTAATGTTTTTTTAACTTAAAATTTATGAACTTTTTCACTTATGAAAAGAATTTGTTCTTTCCAAATGGATAAACGTTTCATACCTTCAAAATAAAAGCTGCTGCCACAGACTGTCTCAAGTCCGGGGATGGGGACAGAGGAGTTCTGGAACATGGAGGCCAGAATGTACCTCTTGCCCGTGATAAATGGTTCAAGCTCTAAGGAGGTATTAGACACTTGGAAGTCACAGGGCAGGTGACTGCTCCTGCTCCATCACAGATGAGGACCTGGAGGAGCAAGGGGCCAGAAGTTGTGCAAAACCACCTTCAACGTCTCTGAAGAAGAGCCAGAGCCGGACAGAAGCGTGCCCTAGACAACTGGGCCCTTTTCAACTAGCCTCCACGCCAGGGTTCCCTTTGCTTCAAGACGTTTGGAGAGCATCTGCTAGGCTCTGCGCTCTGGGCACAGCCTCATCCTGGCTTCCCATTGTACCCCTAGGGGCAAAGATAGCACTCCTATTCTGCCAGTGAGAGAGAAGGCTCTCACAGAAATAAGCATTTTTCTTAGGGATCATAGATCCTTGTTATAGTTTGAAGTAAATTGTTCCCCCACAAGTTTCTGTGTTTGAACACCTGGCCACAGTATAAAGCAGTTTTGGGAGGTTGTGGAGCCTTTAGGAGATGAGGACCAGTCGGGCGAAATGTGTTCCTGGGTGGCAGGATTGGTAGATTTTAACCCATTCAGGCCCAAACATTCCCTGTGTTTTGGTTTGTCAACATGTGAGGAGTATGTGCACGCCACACACTTCTGCCACCACGAACTTGGTCACGCCTTCCTTGCTAAGATGGACTGTGCTCTTTCACACATTATTTCCCAAACAAACCCTTCTTCCTTTAAGTTGCTCCTTGGTAGGTATTGACTAATCACAGGGATGAGAAAAGCAGTATAAGAAACTGGTCTGAGAGTTGGAGTCATTGATGTAATAACCCCGACTTAAGGCTCTTAGGTCTTTAGAATTGGTTTGGGGGAGGAATGTGAAAGAGCTCGGAGCTGTGGGCCAGAGGACACTGAAATGCTGTAAGTAGAGCTTACTGGGCTATTTTCATGGGAATTTGGAAGATCACAATGCCCATTTAGATTCAGACGATGAGAGTCAGGCTCATGAGATTTCAGAAGGAAAGACTCTATATCAGTCACTGAACTAGAGGGCATTTGTGTTACACTCTGGCACAGTCTGGTTGTAATGCTGTCCATGTTCTGAAAATCTGAGTGACGCTAAATTCAGAAGTAACAGACTAAGTCGTTTGGTGAAGGGGATACCATGAGGGCACAGTGTTCATGCTAGCTGCTCACCACTCTCAGCCATGTTTCTATGAGGAAGAGCAGAAAGTGGAACTGAGTGATGAACGTTTGCAGGGGGTAGGGCAGGGGGCACACGTTGAAAGGTTGAGGACAAAGCGCCCACGGACAAAGCAGCAGTGCTTGGCAATGACCTTAGTGCACAGAAAGGACACACGCATGCTGCGTGGGACTCTAGAAATGGTCCCGGTGCTCAAGATGCTGTTCATGAAAAGTTCCAGGATGTAGCAATAGAAAATCACTTGAAAAACTTTTCTTTAAAAGGAGAGGACCTGAGAAGAGCGCCCGAATAGAGAGCTTTCCTTGCAGTGGAGCCCTGCACCGACAGGCCACCTAGGCCGCCAAAGGCCACTGCAGCTGTGGCGAATGGGAGGCAGACTCCATCTGGAGCCAGCAGTAGACCCACTAAGCAATGTCCACATAGTGTCGACTTTGCAGGCATGTAGAATGCAAGAGCTATGGGGCAATGAATGTTTCCACCAAGGCTCCTGGAAAAATCTGATGAGGTCAGGCAATGTTTGGTGGGGGTCATATTCCTGGCAAAGAAGCTCCCAGATGCCGTTGGATGATGTCAGGAGGGTCCAGTTTAAGATGTAAGGGAGACCCCGGGATGTTGAAGATTCCAAGCATGAGAACTATAGGTATGGAGTGGAACCAGCCCAAGAGAGCCCATGCATTCTATAGGTGAAACACATATAGCGGCATGTGAGTTCCAGATGCCACTCATAGTGACACATGAGTTCCAGATGCCAGACACGGAACTGCAGGATTTGGCATTTGTTGATCTTACTGAACTTTATCCTCCTCTTTGAAATGGGAAGACTTACTCTGTGCCACTGTACGTTGGACATAAGTAATAAGATTTTGCAATTTATAGGGATTACAGTTAAGGGTTTACCTTCAGTTTCAGAAAATGCTGGGTGTTGGAATTATAAACAATGGTGAGATTGTTAAGACTATGGGGACTCTTGAAGTTCTATTGGTTCGGTTTTGCTCTATGAGATGACCATTAGCCCATGGGGGCCAGAGAAAGATCATTATACCTTGAGTGAAAAATGCCTCACACAGGTACATGTGTTCAAACACTTAGTATCCTGATGGGGATGCTGTTTCAACAGCAATAGATAAGGCAGATACCATAGCTGGGCAGCAGAGAAGGAGAGGTGGCAGCGGGAAAACGACGAAGGCAGAACTCGGTGTTGATCCGGAGTGGCAGGTGAGGGAGAGGCAGGGCCTGACAATAAGTTCAGATCTGTCTTGAGATGGGAAGTATCACTTACCCAGACAGTCCACCCCAGAGGAAGAGCCAGCTTTGTAGTAAGGATCCTGCTGTGGATGTCATTTATGTGGAACAGACCTACAGGGAAGGGAGGACCATCTACATGAGGGTCAGGCTTTGGGGAGCATCTGTGGATCTGGCTGAAACACCCCAAGGGAAGTGCAGTGGGGTCAGGGAAAGAAGCTTAAGATGAAATCCCAGGGGGCATGCCAGGATTCACCAAAGGAAGAGACTTCAGAGGAGGACACAGATCAATAGGCAGGCAGCGGGCAACCAGCGCTCAGTCGCACCATGGAAACCCAGTGGAGGAGAGGGCTGGTGAGAGATGCCAGTGAGCACTAGCTGCTCAGAAAGCTGACTAGGGTTTCAGCAAGACATGCCGTTAGGTTTGGGAATTTAGACTCTGTTGGTGACCTCAGGGAGAGCTGTTTCCATGGAGAGGCAGGGGAAAGCCAGATTGTGCTGGGCTGAGGAAGGAAAGGGTGAGGATGCTCTGATGGCAAGCTACGGGGACATGTGTTTATTTCACTGGGGGATGCAATGCAACCACACCAAAGACATCCAGGAACCTTTCCAAATAACGGCGAGGAAGGAAAAACAATTCTCTGATATAAAATGACAAAACCCTTTGAAGCTTGGTACTATCACTTGGTGGTAATTAAAATGAAAGGTGAACAGAAACCTCCGAGGAGCATGGCAACATATGGCACAGGAATTTGGGGACAGCCACTGGTGCTACTGAGCTACCAAGTGCCTGTCCTCAGGGCCACAACCCCACGGATAGCAAGTTTCAGGCCAGCCGTCTCTGCAGCTAGGTTGAGTTTCAGGCTAACTTCTGACCTTCTCTTTGGGCAGATAGAGACTACTTGAATTCTAAACCTTTTGAATCGTTTTTGGTGGAGGGCACATACTCCAGTGTCCCCATAAAGAGAGAGGACCACAAACTCTGCTGGATGGAAGCCACCTGCTGGCGTCTGCCCCCTGCCATCAGCAAACAGCCTGACTGCCAGTCTCTGGCAGCAGTGGCTATCTATATGTGGCTTCCTCTGGCCCCTGGGGCCTGCTGTGTCTGTGTGTAAGCAGATGGAGGTGCAGGTGACTTCATTCCACTACCATTGCTCCTGAAACAGCCAACAAGGACAGAGGGGGTTGGGATGTCCATCCAGCTGACAGCCCTCAGGCAAGTTCCGCACTACTACCCACAGCTCCACCCCCAGATGGAGTAAGTAGCTCTTGCCTACAGTGGTGATGACTAACTTCTCCACACCCTCTAGTGACTTATCCTGGCCTTATCGTTTTATTTTCCTGGGTTCATCTCTTGCGTGAGCTTCTTATGCCGCACACCCTTTATTCAGCTATATGTCAGCTTCTGGGACAACACAGGCTAAGGCAGAAAACTGTCTGACCCAGTTTGTGGCTAAGCTCCTCGTGGTCCTTCAGACCGGCTTCTTGGCAGCCCAGAAGACCTCCCAGAAGGCTTGTCAGTTACTTCTCTGTCCAGTAACATCAATAGCAGCATCAGTACCTTCCGTGTTTCAGACTGGGTACAGTGCTCTACAGTTCCTCATGGAAGGGCGTTTATTTAGTCAAGACCTTATACAGTAGCTGTAATAATGACCTCTCCAAAGAAATCTACACTGAAGTCCTTAAAATCCACACATAAATCTTCCAAGGTGGGTATGTTCAGGAGACTCTCCTCAGGAGCTGAGCGTCCCAGTAGAACATGAAGGTCCATAAAAGAGAGAGGCAGGACACCCAGATTAAGAGAAGAAAAGGTTTGGCCATAAGAACAGGATTCAGAATGATGCTGAGAATGGAACCAAGAGCCAAGGAATGGAAGTGGTTTCTGAAAACAAGCCAAGACAAGGGGTCAGATTCTCCCACAGAACCTTAAGAGTACAGCCCAGCAGGCTTCGGGACGTCTGATCTCCAGAACTGCAGGATGGCAAATCTGTGTTGAGGTGTGGTCATTTGTGATAGGAGGACCCTAGCACAGCCTGCATATAGATTAAGCAGACAACTCTACAGCTCTCCTGTCAAGCACACAAGCCCAGAGCCTACCCTGTTACCTGTAGTAGATGTATAAGCTTGAATAAGTCCTCGCAGGGACTTGGGGATAGTGCTGTCCTCTGACGCATAGGCTGCTATGGGCTGAGTGTGTAAACACAGCCTAGCTCATTGATACTGCTGCTAGTTGCAATGAACTTGATAGCTGCAGTTTTGTTGACATTCATATTTATAATAACCCTGCAGGTGGGTGTTTTGTGCCTCATTTCTATAGTCAGAAAACATGAACTTCCCAAGGCTATGTGACCAGAAAGACCTGGAGACCCTAGACTATCTGATTCTACAGACCTATTCATTTGCAAAAGGTCCCATCAGTTCCAGGTCCAACATTAATGACAGAAATTGTCATCTGGACACCTGGTCCCTTACCTTTCCTCAGGTGGTCATGAAGGGAGCCTCTGGAAGATACTGAGACATACATTTGCAAAAGGCCACATCATGTTATTTCTGCAGCAACTCTGGGGTGGGGCACAGTGGGGCACCATCTCTCAGGGATGCACATGCTGAAGCTCACAGAAGCTGGGGGACTCATCCTAGGGCCCTGGGACCTGGGGTGGCACCGTGGAAGGGGGAGGAAGCAGGTCTCTAGGCTCCTAATCCCAAACCTCTCTTGCTGCTTGTAAAACCCTCCTAATTCCCTGCTGTCTAAATCTCAGCCAGTGAAAACTGCCATGGACTTGACACTTTTGTAGGGGAATGTGATATGAGCCCGCTAGGTGGGCAGTACCATGTACACGTATGGTTTTCTTTACCCTTGTTCTAATCCAGTATCACTTGGGTAGGTCTCTGGTTGGCAAATGTTTCTTCTTCATGGATTTAACAAAATTTGACTTCCCCACGCACTGGAAAACACTGTGTGATAAAAACCATTTTGGTTTTCCTCATGAAGCAGTGGAAACCCAGGGTCCTCCGTCAGGGCTCAGTGTGGTACAGTGACCCCAGGTGGGTGAGTTTGCCTCACTGACCTTCCCAGTGACACAGAACAAATTCCTTCTACTTTCTGGAACCCAGCAACCTGGTCTGGATAATGAGGGGGGTTGGACTAGATAATTCCTAAGAGTCTCTGTAGCTCAAAGTTTGGACAACCACCAGGGTAAAAGTTCTTAGCAGCAGAATGGATGGCTCCCAGTCTGCTATGCTGGGTCTCTGCCCTGAGTCCCAGTGGACAGGGACGGCTGGGCAGTGTCCAGGGGCCATATTGAGAACAGAGTCTGTGTGTTCCAGCCCCAGCCTGGCTACCTTTGTTTCTGTCTGACGTCATGGGGAAGGTTACCCTGCCCTAGGCTTGTGTTCCTCTGGAGTAGAGTGTTGCCAGGACAGCTAGGTCTGGTCTCATTAATAATGTGGAGATCAGACAGGAGCAGCCATTTGGCACCGCTTCCCAGGTCTCTCATGCTGTCTGTGAAAAGAAGCTTAACAGAGGGGTCTCTCCAGAGAGGGGTGCTGAGGCTGGGGGTGGGCAGCGCCCCCTTTGCTTTTCCTAAAGCTCCTTTGCATAGAGCCAGTTTAATAGACTGCCCATCAATGATCTCTCGCTGCCTTGCTTCCACATTTATTCTTTCCTTCATAGTTGTAAGGTTGGACACCTACAGCTTATTTTGTGTTTTCAATTATATTAATTCAGCGTTTGACAGTCTTTGAAGCATGAAGCCATTTTCCATCCTTAAGGATATCTTGTAGCTCAGATACAAGTCTTAGTAGTACGGAGATACAACTCAAGGCCCATCAATGACATCAATATCCAAGTCTTACAGGCTCTTTAGCCTGCCCAGATGACCAGAAGTGCTAAAGAACTTTCCCTTTCCCCAGCTTCTTAACTTGTACTCTGGGTCCCCCGTCTGCACTGCCTAGCATGTGGGCCTATAAACTTGACCTTAGCTTCATCTCAATTCCTCCCCCCACAAGCCTTCTCTCTTTGGAACACCTGACCCCCATGAAAGCTGAAACTGGTGCCCTTCTGCACAGGGGAAGGAACCAGCTTGGCCCTGACCCTCACAGTCCACACCTCCTCCAGAACCTGGGCCTTAGATCCACAGAAGGTCAGAGAATGTCCTCTCCCACTGATTCTTGTCTTTGTAGGCTTCTGCCATCACTCCTGACTTCCACTAACAACAAACTCCCTGCCTTGTGCCAGCTGCAATTGGCCCACGGATGGGAAATCACCGAGAACCACCTATAGCTGCAAATTCCAGCCTTTGAATGTTGAAAAACCTCTCACGTGGTCAGGATTTACATATTAATTGGCATGGGGAGGGGTTCTAAGATGAATTCTTTACACAAATCTTTATCTAATCACTATCAAAATGAGTCTTTTAATGCAACAAACAGAACACACAGAAACCAGAATGACACAAAAGACCAGGTCATGGAAACATGAAAACATGTACTTATTTCAAAATAAAGAGAGCTGGTAATGTGGTTTAGTGGAAAAATACTTAGACGAATGGATAATTTCAGTTGTCAACATGATTGCTTCTAGAATCAGTTAAAACCCAAGCTGCTGGGCACTTCTGGAGGGATTTTCTTGACCAGATTATATGAAATGGGAAGACCCACCCCTCATATGGGCAGCACCTTCTAGTGGTAGATTACATAAAAGGTCATGGAAGAAGGAAATGGTAACTGGAGGTTTCTCTCCTGCCTGCCAGTTCCTGAATAACCACTCTGAGGCTTAATATTAATTACAAACTGTTTGGCCTACTAGCTCAGGCTTATTATCAACTAGCTTTTACATCTTAAATTAACTCATTTCTATTAGTCTGTATTTTACCACGGGACTTGTGGCTTGTTACCTCACATCTTGCTTCTCCAGCAGCTGCTGGCATGTCTCTGACTCTGCCTTCCTTCTCCCTGTATCAGTTTGGATTTCCTGCCCAGTCTGCCCTGGCATAGGCCAAAGCAGCTTCTTTTTTAAATCAGTGGTAATAAAGCATACTCACAGCATACAGAAAGATGTTCCACATCAGGGAACATCCTGCTTACCTTCATTCACTCTTGTTGTCAAATTCATCTAACCTAGCTCTTTGGCATTCCTTCACCAGTATTAGAACTGACTTCTTCGGGATTTCAGAGTGAAATGAAGACCAGTAACACTCCAGGGATCCTCCAGGCCTCCAGTGCCTGACTGGGACAGCTGAGACAAGCAGTCTGTGGTTTGAACAGTTCCTAGGTCCTCAGTCTCTGCGCTGTGGGACTGCCTTTGTCATATTACTCAGACCATACCCTGTAAGACAATCTGGTAAATTCTCTACACACACACACATACACACACATATACAAACACAGACACACACACATATACACACACATGCATGCACACACACATACACACATGCACACACATACAAACACATACACATACACACATGCACACACATACTGACACACACATACACACATGCATGCACACACATATAAGCACATACAAACGTGCATGCACACATATACACATACACACACATGCACACACATACAGACACACAGACACATACATACACACACAGAGAGATACAAACACATATACCCTCATTCTATCTGTTCTACTTCTTAGAGAACCCTGGTTAGTATACCTACCATTTGCCAAGCCCCTAGGTTCAATCCCAAGGATTTTGAGAAAAAAAGAAAGTCCACAAGGGTTGAATTTTTAGATAAACTGGCCATTACATAAGTTCATCAAGAGAAAGAGGACTTTCGGTGAGATTCTTGGTGCAATGTGGGTTCTTGTACCTAGTCCAACAGTTAGGGCAGGCACTCAGTAGATATCCCTTGAATTCAGGAATGCATGCACGGAACATGATAAAGAGTGAGTTCCGTGTGGCTGAACCCTGATGGTAGACAAGCAGAGACTTCACAGAAATCCACTGCTTTCAGTAACACCCTAAAGTTCCCAGAACACCCTAGAGTCTCTCACTAACAAAGTTCACTTTCATCTGGAAAACAAACCAGCAGCAGGCATCTCCCAGGAAGGCATGCGAGGAAGCCAAGCAGAGCAGAGAAGGCGGCTCAGTCTGCAGTGTGCTCTCTGGTCTGTTGTCCCCTGCAGAGCACCCCAGGAGCTGGGAGAGGGGTGAATCTAGCAGTAGTTTGTACTTGATCACATTTTTCCATAGCTCAGCTGACAGAGAAAGGATGGACAGATTTCTAGGTTACCTGAAGATTTCCCAGAATCCCATTAGAGAGTTCTAATAGCCTTAGATGGTTCTAAAATTAACCAAGGTAGTTCAGTGTGGCTCCTAAGCATTTGCTAAATGTTTGGCTCTGGGTGATAATGGAAAATAAGGCACAGGTCCATCCTTAAGAAAGTCACAACTTGGAGCTGGGCTAAGAAAACATTAAATTTGGACTGGAGTGTCTGCTGCTCTTCCAGAGGACCTGAGTGTGATTTCCCAACAACCCTGCTGGGCAGCTCCCAACCTCCTATAGCTCTAGCCCCAAGGGATCCAACACCTTCTTTTGGCCTCCACAGACAGCTAAACACATGCCATACATACACACACACACACACACACACACACACACACACACACACAAATGTACACACACATACACACAGAGCAAAAGTAAATCTTCAACTGAAAAAGAATACACTAAAATTCAGCCCAGTAATTAAGAGTCTGGGGCACATGTGGGCTGTGAGCCCCTGATCTTCCCTGAGCCTGAGCTGAATTCAGAGAGTGAGGAAGGAAAGGCTGGTGTGATGGGTGAGTGGGTATGGCTTGAAGTGAAGCACGAAGGACTCAGGAGCAGGGAACTGCATAGGCATGGGATGGAAAAGAGGGAACAGCTTGGAATTCAGTTCACAGCTCTTTCTGGTGTGACGTCATCCTGGGAATCAAGGGTGATCACTCGGGGATTTCACTGCGGCTGATGAGTATCCATCTGCCAAGTGGGGATATATAAAGCCATGCCACTCCAGGGGGAGCCCTGGGGGGCTGGAGGAACCCCAGGAAGTCACCCTAGAAGCTCCAGAAAACCACATGGCCGCCTCCTGTGGTGAACGGCGTACCATCCTGGGCCTAGGAAGCAGGCAGAGCAGTGAGTAGGCTCTCGCGGTTTGTGAGAAGAGATACTGTCCTTTTTAAAGCAAGCAGGCAGGCAGGCTTGGTGGGCAGAACCCTGGTGGGATCCTGAAAGGGAGTGGGAGACCCAGGAGCTCCGACCAGATCACTGAAAGAGCAAGATATGATGGGCGTTTGTGTTGTTCAGAACATGGGGCTCCCAGCCATCATAGGACTGGGAAATACGACAGTGGCGTCACCAGAGGAGAAAAGTACAGACGCATCCAGCTGCAAATCCTTTGGTGGACAATGGTGACCTCCCTTCAAGAAGTGCTAGCGCGGTAGTGGCACAAGTTGGGAGTAACCAACTAATATCTGATTGACTTAAAGCCCATTTGATGAGATGGAACCCATCCTCAGCACTTCTTTGTTAGCCAAGAATCTGAGATCAGATAGGCCTGGGACCTGAGGGGAAACCATTACTATCGTTCCACAAAAGGAACACGGCAATAAAATGACTTCTACTGGCATTGGGAGATACCCATAGGTCAGTGCTTTACTCAGCCATCATCAGAGAAGCTTCCTCCTGTGGCAGATGGGGACAAATACAGAGACCCTTAGCCAGACATCCAGAGTGAGAGACTTTGGAACACTCAGTTCTAAATGGGATGTCTCTATCCCATTCTTCCCCTCGGGGCTCAGGGAGCCCTGTCAAAGAGGAAGTAGACAACGTGTAAGAACCAGAGGGGGTTGAAGTCACCAGGAAACAAGGCTGGCATGCATATGAGCTCACAAAGACTATGGCAGGCACACCTAGTGCTGAGAGGAATGGACAATCCCCTCCCCCCCCCCGCCCCATCCCTGTTCCAGAAGCTATCTCCAACTGATAACCACTCACAGATGAAAAATCCGTTTTCTCCAGTGGAGTCTGATGGGCACAAACCACTCTTAAGGGCAGGATAGGCCCAGCATTAGACGGCTAACACGAAATGAACCCAGTGGCATCTTTGGAGGTTCTTTGCCTCATAATGTTTTCTCAGTTCATTTTTTTTAACTGTATACATCCTTTGTGCATATATTATAGCTGTAGTCTGTGTTTTTGTAGAATTTCTGTGTGTGCAAGCGTGTGTGCCTCTGTGTCTATATGTGCTTATTGTGCTTTTCCTTCTGTTTGTTTATTTAGTCATATTCCAATTTGTTTTTGTTTTATTATATTTTATCTTATTATTCTTCTTTAGATGCCTGCTTGTTTTCTAATGAGAGACACTTGGATGATGGGAGGGGGAGGAGGATCTTGGAAGAGTTAGGACAGGGAAACCATATTCAGAATTCATTGTATGAAAAAAGAAATTATTTTCAATATGAGAGAGAGAGAGAGAGGGAGGGAGAGGGAGAGGGAGAGAGAGAGAGGGAGGAAGAAAACATGGTAATGAAACAGTTCTGACAAGGCAGAGAGTTTGAACTAATTCCTCCCTGCTTAATTGTCAGAATATCTTTCTTGCCACTTGGGAAGGCTGACTGCTGGGAACTCCGGGGATGTCCTTGGAGTCCTGGAATGCTTAGGGTATTATCTCAGTGCTGCATCAGCAAAAGAGGGAGATTCTGAGCTCAAACACACCTTTACATCCAATGGGTGGTGACTTTATGTCTATCCCTCTATACCTGCAAGGGATGTCATCCCAGCCCTGGGTCATTGTCCTACTTGGCAAATGTGAATGGTCAGAGGGGTCACCCAGCTACCAGGCCTCAGAAACACCAAAGGGGGCTGAGGAAACAGCTCAGTCAGTAAGGAGCCTGCTGGGGATGGGCGGTGGGTGTGTGTGCCTACCAGTAAATTGCTGAGGCTAATTGACCAGCCAGCCTAGCTGAATGGATGAGCTTCAGGCTCAGCAAGAAACACTGTCTCAAATAAACAACAAAACTTCCAATGATTGAGGAATGACATTTGACATA
This sequence comes from Dicrostonyx torquatus, assembly GCA_028555095.1. Taxonomy (NCBI): domain Eukaryota; kingdom Metazoa; phylum Chordata; class Mammalia; order Rodentia; family Cricetidae; genus Dicrostonyx; species Dicrostonyx torquatus. Next base: position 8,147,719 of record JAQHUG010000048.1, read on the forward strand.
CATTTATATGCACATACTCCTCTCTCTCTCTCTCTCTCTCTCTCTCTCTCTCTCTCTCTCTCTCTCTCACACACACACACACACACACACACACACACACACACACACACACGTACAACACCATGTTTTATCTCACAGTCCTCGCCACCTCCTATGTATTATTCCCTGTGTATCCTCACTGCCAACTTCAAAGCCTGTGGGGACTTAGGAACCATTCACTCACACTGTGACCCCATGGTGGGCTTGCACCACCTCAGTTTGCAAAAGTCACTGTGAACTTCTGAATGAGCAAACACCATGGTGGCCTCCTTGATGTTGGGTGATGGAATTCCTGAAAACTATTAAATCGAGGCCTGGACCTCTCATTCTCATTTTCAGATTTGTCTATCATAAGTTTAAAAAAATCCCTTCTTCAGCAGGAAGATAGTCAAGGGTCTGTGCATATATGTGCAGGGGTGGCAGTGGACAGTGACAAAGTCTCAGAACAAACACTTTCCATACAATGTCTAGAAAAGAGCATTTATCCTGAAATTCACCAAGAAGCCCATGTCAGTGTATACCAAAGTGGCTGCCAAGATCCAGGAGCTTGACCCTTAAAGGCTGTGGAGAGGACAAGTGGTCAGGGACAGACCGTTGCTCAGGGATGACCCTCTTCTGTTCACTGCAGGCAGCTCAGCTTCCCTCTCTCACTCTGGCCTTTACACTCCTCCCTAGACTAAGTGCCCTCCTCCCCATTAGCCTGTCCCAGTCTCTCCATCAGCAACAAGAAAGAGTGGACATCTTTTTTAGTCCTTATGTATTGCTAAGCCTCCAGAGTCTAGAATATTCTTTAAGACAGCAGTTCTCAACTTGGGGGTTGTGACTTCTTTGGGGGTTGAACGACCCTTGCACAGGGGCTGTGTATTAGATATCCTGCATATCAGATATTTACATTGCGATGCAAAGCAGTAGAAAATTACAGTTATGACATAGCAACAAAATAATCTTAGGGTGGGGGACACCGCAGCATGAGGGACTGTAAAAGGGTCATAGTATTAGGAAGGTTGAGAACCACTGCTTGAGAGAACACACCACTCACCTCTCCAGCTTCCACTCCACCTCCCAGCCCAGGCCCGAGCACTCTGCACCCCTATCCACCAGACTGCTGAGGGTTCCCAGATACCGCAGGCTTTCTGCCAACCCAGGCTATGCCGATGTATGCTAGATTGCTTCCTTACGATGCCCCTCACCTTACTATACCTGGAACAGTCCTAGTCCTTCAGGAAGGAGTTGATGTACTGTCTCCTCCCCAGGTGGATCATCTCTCATCAGTCTTAGCAGAAATACATATCTCCTCCAAGTTCTGACACCATGGCCCATGTGCGTCTCTGCTGATGCTTTCATATTGAATCATCATTATTCATGAGCATGTCTATATCCCCTCATAGGCTATGGGCTCAGGAAGGTAGGACCATGGAGCAACAAATTTTATGTAGAGGAGTGATGAAGGTCTCAGGCATTAAATCTAGGCACCTAGGTTTGAACCTGAACCCTGTGCACTCTTGTTGAATTCTGAGAACCTGGGTAAAGTGCTTCAAACCTCTTAATGCCAGATTCCCCTTCTATACAAGGGGCTTCTGACAGGACCCACCTAGGGTTTCACATAAATGGGAGGTGGCATTATTATCCATGATGGTTTTGGGGTGGTAGTCAGCCCACAGTGGTGCCACTCTGGTGAGCATCAATGCTCAGTCTAGGACTGGTAGACACTCTATGAGTGTTTACTGAGTGACATGGATGAGTGAGACCCTGTGTGATCTTCCTCTTCCTGCCCCACCCAGAAGACAGAGGCAGGACCTAGTCCCAGGTATTACCTACAGCTTGACACACTCCTGGGGGCCTTAGTCGCATTCCCTAATCTCAACCTCCAGGATTTAGAAAGTTGAAGGCATCCACCAACCATTAATTTATTCCCACCTTTGACTGGTTGTCACGAACCAATGGCTGTTGGAGACTAAAAGCAGAGCTGTTTCTTAGAGAGAGGAGACAGCAGAGAAGACCTTCTCCTACCAGCAGCCTCTTGGCCAGCATCGTAGGAGCTCAGACTCACGTGGCAGCAAGCAAAATTCGCCAGGAGCAGCTGAAGTCTTGCTGAGGTCCAAGAGCCTGGAAAGCTCAGGGCTCTCTGCCACGGTGGGGAGCAAAGGGCTCCAGTGGAGGGCCAGAAAGCTCCAGTCTTCATCTGTGCACGCCGAACAACCCTTCAGTTCAGCAGGCCTCAGTTTCCTGTCGCTGTGTGAAAATATTAGAAAACCCACGAAACCATGTTAGGATGACCCAACCTCAGTGGATAGACATCTCCGACCCTGCAACCCTAACTCCTTCAAGTCCCCCGAGAGCATTGGGTGTCTCCACAGCTCCTGGCACACCCAAACTCCTCTAGGTAAGGTGAGCTTAACTCAGGAAAAGTGGACAGGTCTGGGAAGGGCTTCCTGCACAGAAACTCTGGTAAGTAGCAGCTCAAAAGCGAAAGCCTGTGTTTACCTACCATAGGAGGAAACCCCAAGCAGTTACATCTCGGCCCCCTTTGGCCAGGTGGTGTAGACAGACTTCTGTCTTTTTTTTTTTTTTAACTTCCCTGTTTGCTCGTTCACTTTTCAACCGCCTGTGAGAGGTTAAAGCAATCTGAATTAAGTTAGTTAAATTGACTTTTATTATTGAATTATAATCATTTGTGCAATTATGAAACCAGGTGTTCCTGATTGAGATCAGTTATTCCTTCACCTGATGACTACGGAGCTAATGAGGACTTAGAATTGCACCTCGAGGACACTTCCAGCCGCGCTGAAGCCCTCTGGAAGGGTGTTTATTAAAGCGAAGAGTGGTGGAAAAAAAATCCACGGAGAACAAGGACAGAGATTAAAACCCTTTAGGAAAAGGCCTGGAAGGGCTGATTTGATCATGAAGTAGCCTTGATGGGTGACTGGCTGTTGACAGGAATCTTGGAGGTGCTCCTGCAAGGAACTTTGAGGATGAGGGTGGGGCGGGAAAGGAGGACAATGGGTGGGGGCATTTCCTGCTGGGTTCAGTGGCTCCCTCCTCAGGTTTCAATCTGGACTCCAGGCGTTATGGGATGCAACCCCAGTATCCCATCCCCCTGGATGAGGAGTGGGGCGTCTGTTTTAGGAGACGCAGGCGTAGGATCCCTGCATTTCTAGGCTTTTCCACACGTGGTCTCTGTGAGGGAAACATCACAGTAGTTATTTCCGTGTTGCATGGGAGACACTGTGGTTTGACCAAGAGACTTTCGCACCATCATGGAACTTGTGGCTAAAATGTGCTCTGTTTGCAGCCCTTCCTTGCTGCTAAATCCTCCTGGCGGTCTTTCCCTCGTTGCCCGTCACCACGTGTCCCATTTAGAGGTAGTTTGGTGAGTTGAGCACCTCTGCAGTGGTCTTCAAATTTCCACATGCATTAGAGAACTTCTACCCTAGGGCTCGTCTCTCAAAATGGCCTGCGGCAGAAGTGAACCTGGTAATTCTACAGTATAACAGGCTAAGTCCTTGATTTAATGGGTGGCTAATTGGCAACAAGGGAGTGAGTCTGGCCTTGGAGCATTCTAGAGCTGTGTGAAGCCTTTTGTATTACAAATGGTAGATATTTAATCCAGTTAAGTTCTTCAAAGGATATTTGGCAGAGTGAGCTTTCAAGGGCAGATAGTATTCAGGGGTAGAAGCCACCTGCTCTTACCTGCCTGTCTCCATATTCCCTCTCTGCAGCTTCATCCTTCTTACATTCCTCGTAGAGAATAAGAGACTTGCTCACCAACGGCTCCTGCTCTTACCCTTCCATCTCCACTGTTGTAAGGACTAGAGACTTATTTCTCCATCCTTTCTTAGGCAGGTAACTCCCCGGGCCAACAACTTTGGTCACACAGGACAGAGACCGTGGCAGGACCCATTTCATCAGCACAGTTAGAATCAGGGGGAAGGGATTGTCTCACAGAAAGGAAAGGAAGCTGTTCCAGAGTTAACTAACAGATTCAGTCCTCTGTGAGATAGACATCACCCGTGGCCTTTACCTGCGCCGTTCATGGCTAGCCTCCTGGATGGCAATCCTACTCAAGGGGAGCTGAAGTTCTTCTGAGCTGGCAGCTCATCAAGGAACAGCTCACATCTTTAAGTCAGAGACGTTGACCCAGTCATTTGGGGAATGTAAGGTGGCTAAAATGGATGCAGAGGGGCTGGGTGTGGGGGCAGTGGGGACACTGCCTGTGAGTGCCAAAGACTCACAGGCCTCAGACCTATGGGTTGCAAGCGATGGAAACTCAACCCTCGAAGGCTTGCACATTGAAGAGAAAGAACCTGTTAGGTCACAGGGCTATGGAACTGTGGTTCCTGGATTTTTATGGTCGCTGGATTTCGAGTTCTACAGCATACTGAAATTCTGACATCCCTTCTGTCTCTTTCGGGTTCACCTGCCTGTGTGTGGGTTCCAGTCTTAGGCAAACCCTTTCTCAAAGACAAGATGACACTAGCTTCATTCATCTTTGTAGAGTGATGATTTTACCCCAGTAGAATTAACAAAAACTCCAAGGTGACATATTATTGGAACTGCATGGGTCTCAGACCTGAGCCTACACTGAGTTCTGAAAAGGAGGGCACAAATGGAGAGGGGGAATATCCTGGTTCTTGCAAAACAAACAGTTTACAAACTGGACTATCTCCCCAGCCCGTGTTAGAGTCTGTTAATGTTAGTGTCCCGAGAAACACGGACACAAATGGGAAGGGAGCCACTTAGGTTGCAGAAAGGGCACTAAACAGGACTTTAGTTTTCATGTCATGTTCCAGATCTGTCCCGACCCACTGTGCCCGCTGGGCCACATCGTTTCTGGGGTCTTTCCTTCCTACTGGCCAGCGTGGCTTACGGGTTTGAGTTAAAACACATGGGATCGAATTGGCCTTATAGCCTCGACTCTCGTCAGCAGTGACAGAGAGGACCAATAGTTCAAAGGCAGAAGGACTGTTCACTAAAGATAAGCCATACAGCACAGAAACACATTCTAGAAAAAAAATCACTTTAATCTGAAATGTGAACTTTGAAGACAAGGACAAAGTATGGCAGGCAGGAAAGCAGGCATCCTCTGGAAGACCACGGAGGGAAGAGGACAGCCATGTTGGAGAAGAAGCTCTGACCCAGGGCACTGCCAAGTTCTCACCAGGAGAAGACCTGGGAGTGGTCTTTCCAGGCCCTGGGGCATTCTCAGATCTCTCCTCTTTTGGATTTACACTGTGAGGGCCAAGGATTTGGATGAGCCTCCCGGCAGACAACAACCAGACACCGCAGGCACACTCTCTGCTGACACTGAGGGCTGTCTGGTTTTCCTCACTGTCGTGTTGGGCTCTAAGTCACCCACTTAAGTCACCACTGGACAGGGAGAAGCTTGCAGTCTGCTTGCCAGAGCCCCATCCACTGCAGCCATTAGTGTGTTTAACAGCGCTGGCCCCATGCTGACTTCTGACACGCAGCAATTAATTCCTTTCCACTCAGAAGGGGCTATTTGCAGATCTTGATTCAAAATGTTACTGTTACAGTTGAAAAAAAAATTACTGCAAGTGTTGAGTAGGTAAACCATTTGTCCTTTTGTGAAAAGACTCTGGTCTTTCTCCCACCTTTAGACGAAAATAAATTCTTGCTCTATTATGGGTTTGCATATAACGTATGAAGATTCTGTGAGATGAGCATTTAAGTAATATTTATATATGCTGAGAACAGAAAGGGCCTTTTTAAGCCTGCTGCCAAAGGCAGAAAAAGGATTAAGGCTCATGAATTTGTTCGTATAAAAATGTAGATACGTGTGTGGCTCCAGTCAATAAAATAAATGTGTTTAAATGTAAATAAAGTGACAAGTTTAGGGTCGGCACTTACAGTGTCCAAGGGTTGCTACCTTAGGACAAGGGTGATCATAGTAAATGACATTTACCTTGATTTCTGTGGGCTGGACAGTATAGTGCCACATGAGCTTGACTTAATTTACAAAGAAAACAAATCCAATAGCCAAGAAACACAAAAGAAATAGCCTGTTTAGCTTACAGGGAAATGTTCACATTTGCACATTGCTATTGGGAACCCTCAAAGAGGAAAAATTGTCAAAATCAAGCACGAACCCATTGCTATGCCTAGGATTGTATCCTGGGGAAATAATGAAGGCTATGCAGGAAGATAGAGGCACAAGATGCTATTTTCACATGAAAGCTAGGCATCAACGTAAACGCTTGTAATAGAAGTTTTTTCAAGTAAGTTGTCATACACTCATGCAAGAGCTTAACCAGGCAAACACGAAGCACCCTGCGGAGCTTGTGTATTTATTAACTTAGGAAGAGGGTTCCGATCCCGTTGTTAAGAAATAGAAGCAATGGATAAAATTGTATATTCAACATGCAATCCACCCTCTCTCAAAAAATGGGGTGGGGGGAACTTGAAGAAAATGAACCAAATATCCACAGTGATAAATTTGTCTCTGGGTGGTAAGATCAGAGGAGGCTTTAAAGTGCTCCGTTTTGTTGTTCAAAGTCTTTTCAAAGTTTTCCATGGTGGATGACTATTGCTATGAGATGTGAATGCAACAATGCTTATTGAAGATTCCCACGAGGACTGAATGATGCAATGGAATGAATGTGTTTTAGGTTCGTTCCACTAATAACTGACTTATACATCTTCAGTGACAGGACACTCACTGCCCATGATAGTCACCCACACATGGGTAAATTCTGCTGAACAAGCGTAGAAAGTCTCCTTGGTTATTTCCCAAGTCTACTGCCCATTACTGTAGGTTCTTACTTAAAGGGGACGTCTGAAGATTAACTTTTTATTTTCTCATGCTTACACTCATATTTACTGTATCAGTGATTATGTTATAGATCAGTTCTGATAGTCTCAGTCTCTGAAGCCTCTGGGCTTGTCTCTGTTGTTTTCCTGACCATCTCTTATGAAGCCCATTTTATTTATTTATTTATTTATTTACTTATTTATTTATTTATTTTTGTGCTGTTATCATTGATATTTTACTGCAAACTGCATTAGAAAAATCTTATTTCCAGGAATAGAACCAACAAAAGTATACTTTCCTCCAGTAGATTTGGGTTGCTTTTAGGGTGTCCTACTTGCTTTCTAATGCTGTGATAAAGACACTCTGGCAAAAGCAACTTGGGGAGAAAGGGGTTGATTTGACTTACACATAGAGATCACACTCCCATCATGAAAAGAAGCCAAGGTTGGGCTGGAGAGATGGCTCAGTGGTTAAGAGCATTGCCTGCTCTTCCAAAGGTCCTGAGTTCAATTCCCAGCAACCACATGGTGGTTCACAACCATCTGTAATGAGGTCTGGTGCCCTCTTCTGGCCTGCAGACATACACACAGACAGAATATTGTATACATAATAAATAAATAAATATTTTTAAAAAAAGAAGTTGAGGCAGGAACTCAAGCAGGAGCTGGTGGCAGGAACTGAAGCAGAGGTCACGGAGGAGCGCTGCTTACTGCCTTGCTCCCCGTGGCTTGCTCAGTTTGCTTTCGTATACTCTCCAGGATTACCTGCCCAGGTTTATTACCACCTATTGTAGGCTAGAGCATCTTTTATCAGCAGCAATCAAGAAAATTCCCCCCTAGACTGGCTCACAAGTCAGTCCGAAGGAGGCAGCTCCTCAGCTGAGATGTGTCTAGGTTGTGCCAAGTTGACAACTGCTCAGCACTTGGAGCTTTGCTAGAGATACAGACTCTGATACACGTGGCCCAGGGTGGAGCCTAAGGCCTTATATTCCCTTTGCGCTCCCTGAACTGATGCTACAGACCCACGGGCGACTTTTCAGTCACGGGAGTCTGGAATAGACTGAGGAGCCTGGAGCCAGGCATTGATGCTGTGGGTGCTGGACCACTGGCTCACCTCATCCTGAAGGGGACATTTGTGAGGTCCCAGTTTGGTTGGGGGGGTCTCCTTGCAGATGCTTCCCAGTGTGAGGCCGTGGGCTTTGATTTCATTTCTGTGCATCTCAGCTCTCCATGCTGTGGGAACAAAGTTTCCAGTTTCTAAGGTTCGGCACATATGCTCAGCTTAGCAGGAGTAACGAGGCCTGCTTACCCCCGGAGAATTTTCTTTTCCTTTCTCTTTATTTCTTTCCTTTTAAAGTAAATCTCTTAAAGTTAGTTTACAAAGTCATGGGATTCCTTATGGCATTTTCGTATGTATGTGCCATGATACTTGGTTCTAATTTGTCTTCATTTCCCTTCACTTTTAATATGATAATGTTTTTTCTTTTCTTGTCATCTCTTTGGTGCTTTTAAGCAGATTTTCAAAACTCTGTATTTTTAGATGTTTCCAGCAGGAGAGTTGTTCTAAACAACCTACTCCATGATTTCCAAGGAGACCTATGCTAGGTGTGCCACAGTACAGCCTCCAGCTCATTTAATACAACATCAACAATAACAGGCAATCCAAAGGGCCCCCCAGCACAACACTCTTTCTTCTGGACCAGTCTTTGCATACACCACAGTCACTTGCTCAGAACAAAACAATTTTGAAGTTCTTCCCAGTCATTTATACCTACCCTTGAGATAGGGCTCCTCTCCTCCAATCTCTGCCATTCTAGGAATGGACCTCAATGCTCTTGAATCGTCTGGGGTCGCCTCTGCCAACAGCTTCTTGGATTTCAGAACAGGGCAGTTGAAAGGAGGTATAATGACCTGCTTCTCATTTTATAAATAAGGACATTGGAGCATGGGGATGGGGGTGGGATCAGGTGAAAAATTGGTGAGGCACCTGAAACCCAAACCCCAATCCCCCTCACCAAGCCTGACAGCGTTCCTCTGACCTCACGGCAGCCCTTTATGGTGTGGTGCCAGGCTCGCCTCTCTGCAACTTCCATGGAGTAAATTAATCAAGAAATGGCAAGATGTGTTCTTCTAAATCTGGGAAAAGCACCAGTAGAATGGGTGTGTTTTTATATCCTTTGACCTGAGGACCAAGGTCTCCATCCCAAACAGCTGAAAGGGGAGGACGCAGCCCATAGACACACGTGAAGAAAATCACAGTTTGCAGGGGTTTGTGTTAACTGTCTCCTTATTTTCTTTGTGGAAGACCTCTAAAATCGAAGGAGCCCTGAACTACCGCAGCACGCACCCACTGTCCTCTTGGATGGCTTCCAGTGGAAGCCGCTTCTAATTAGATAAACTCACTCTGCCATGCATGCTTCAGAGAACGGAACAAGACTTCCAATGACAAGTGTGTTTGACTGGGCTCAGTTTATTACTTGTTAAATAATCATTGATTCTTGCTGCTCCTATCTGTCGGACAACATTTCATTAGCCGAGCATAGAAGAATTATAACAAACAAAGAAACAAACAAACTCATCATAATAAGGGGAAAATGCCATGCTTAGGGGAACTCAAATATCTATAATGACGGCCATTAAGAAAGGAAACAGAATGAGTAATTCCGGAATTGGGTAGTAACTCATTCAATCTAATTTCTTAAAGTCCTGATCTCCTGGTTCCTAAACACTTCCCTGACCATATGTCTTTCCGAGCTCCACCTCAACCCATCCAGACACCTCTCCGCCCTTGTGTCTCCTCAGGGGTTCCAAAGCCCTGAATGGATTCTGCATTCTGTTTTTTTCCTAGAATGCAACAGCCAGTGTGGTTCCCATCTTTGCAAATCTTTTTCTGTCTTCAGGGACTAAAAACAACTTCCTGGAGCTCTCTCAGGAAAGATGGTCTGATCCTAGTTGTGGAAATCCCCCTTCTGAAGGCCATGGATCCCGTCCTTTCTGGGAAGGGTTCCAGCAGTTGAACCACAGCCTAGGAACATGGACCCCTATCTCCGTACTTCCATGTTTTTGATACATCACATACTAATAGTTGAGACAAATGATACTGACAAATTGCTCATTGCTTATCTGAACTTTGCAAACAGCGGGTGTCCTGTGTTGCATTTGGCAGCCCCGCTCAGGATGCCTGTGTTATACTATCTGACCTCTGGGAGTATTTGCAAATCTTGTTTACTGTCCTGGGTACCAACACAACCACATGCAACCCATCAAAGGCTTCCTCCTTATTCGTGCTCCACTATTTAACAAAGCAAGTGAGTAGACATTCAACATATACTTGAATCTCTTCAAGTGCACATGTGCCTTCTAAGGCTTTTCTAGGAACAGCATCCATAACGGCAGTAGCAGTAAATAACACTAACTTCTAAGAACTCAGAGATGCCCCCATTTCCATTGTATGAGGAAGGAAACAGACTGAGCACTTGACTCATTCCTCCAGGGGATAGTGGGTGGCTCATGGCTGGTGAGGGGGTGGAGCTGAGCTCCCTTTTGCTGTGCCTCCTGTGTCACTGTCACTAAAGCATTACCCAAGGCCTCTCACCATGGACTGCAACATGCCAGGATACTACGACCTTTGGTTGTGAACAAGGCTTCCTGGGCCAATTCCCACAGCACGACTGGGAGTTGGTCTACATCACTGATAGAGATTGCTCAGTTCCTGCTGGTCCTTTCTCCAAGATCCAGCCAAAGTACCCACGGAGGAGAAACTATAACTGCCTATCTCTCACACCCCGTGAGATACCAGAAGAGGTGATTAGCTGAAGAGACATGCGGCTTTCACACCTGTTCTACCACACACTCTGGGTGGTGACTTTCAATGCTCTCCTGCTCCCCGTGATCCTCTTTCTCCCCAGAGGAAATTTCAACTCATCCTTTAAGATCTGGTGCAGATAGATGTCGCTGCCTCTGCGAAGGGTTCCTGGTGTCCCCTGGCTGTGTCGGTCTTTCCCTTCTCTCCATTTTCTTGGGTCATGATTGAAGTCCTGGTCTCTAGATCCCCTCATCTGTTTTGCCTGCTGTTTGCAGGATCTTGTCTTCTCTTGGCTCAGGATCAACCATGGAACAACACAAACTCACCCGAGAATCCTCCCCAGCAACTCAGCTTTTCAATTTGCCAGTTGAGTATGGAACCCGGGTACTGATATTAAGAACAAATACCCGCTAGGTGGTGTATTTAATCCCAGCACTCAGGACGCAGAGGCAGGCGGATCTCTGTGTGTTCCAGGCCAACCTGATCTACAGCTCGAGTTCCAAGACAGCCAAAGCTACACAGAGAACTTTCCCGAAAAACAAACAAACCATAGACCAAAAAGCCAACCAAACAAAAAGAACAGCTATCCACAGGTGGTCCTGCGCTATCTTAAGGAACCTGGATTCTGAGTAGCCAAGAGTGTCAGAGCTGAGTTCGCTCCCAGCTGTGCCAACTACAGTATCTTCTCCAAAAGCAGTGCCCTTTCCTTTGGTGCCTTCAGGGAAAGGGGTCAAGATGCCCACATCAGCAGCTTTGGTTTAGAGTGGAGATGTTCAAGGCAGCTAATAAAATGCAAGGTGGAGGAACGGAGGCCCAGGAGAGCAAAGGAAGCTGCCAGGTTCCTGATTGCCCTAATTGGGTCCCATGTGTGTCTCCCCACACCCACCAACACCAAGTGGATAGCTCAGAATGACGACAATCAGGGCTGGATCTGTGCCCCCAGTTCATCCCCAAGCAAGGTGGCTTCACAAGCTTCTCCCGGAGAAAATTTCCATTTGAATGGATCCTCATGAATGACAGCCCCCCACACAAACTTTCACACAGAACCAGAAAACGTCTCTCCCACAGTGCTACCCAAACCAGAGGAAAGCAGCTGTGTGTTTGAAAACAAAATGAAAATTAAATTCTCATGCACAATCCAAAAGCTAAAACTCCAAACAGTTAATGTGCAGTGATTGAGTATGCAGGACCACAGCTCTTCATCTCCGCCATCCTCCGAGGCATAAACAAATCTGCTGATGTTGATGATATTGCTGAAAACATCACTAATCAAACCTTAAGTACCAAATACATTTAAGCTCAGAGAGCTCCGGTTTCCACTCAGCCTAGCTCCTGGGGAAGGAAATCCGGAGACCAGTTTGAAAATGGCCAGAGCCACATGGTAGCTTTGCAGTAATTGACAAGCATCCTTGAGGCAGCGCTCCCTCTGAAGGCCTGAAATGCAAAAGGAAGTAAGGAAGGATCCAGGAGGCGAGGGCTAATGCAATTTCAAACTGGAATTACATCAGCGCCTTCAAACAGATGGTAAAATGGGAAGAAACGTGTTCACTCCTTTCTCCTAACTTGGGTTCTCATTGTTTTCATCATTAAAAATAAGGAGAGTTTAAAATAACGTGTATCATCGCATAGCGACTTACAGACAGGCAGGCTGGTTTGAAGGGAAGACTGAATTTGGTTGTTTTGAAAACAACTGGGTGAATTCAATTAAGCCACCAGCTGGTTATTTACAAAAGAGGGTTCTGGGGCCTGCTGATTATGACTGATCTGGGTATCCAGAACTGGATGGAGCAGAAGCTGCTTTCAGAACCGTCTCGTTGTGTGTAGAAAGGCCCGGAAAGGTTAGAGTGTCCCCCACCGCACACACGAAGGACCAGATTGGTGGCTTAGTCCAAGGATGACAAAGAAATGCCACCACTTTCTGCTGTCAGACCTCAGCGATGTCACTGCCTACATGGGTGTTATCATTCCGTCTGTCCGAGACTGACTGTCAAAACTCTGAAGGTGGTGGCTTTCACATGACCAAGTGGGTGAACAGAAACCAATTTGCCACCCCTGAGCTAGGCTAATTCTCTCATGTTTCCACGGAAGCACAGAGGTTCACTAATGGTGTGCAGTTTTCATCTTGGTCTCTTTGGATGAGATGGCTTGCTCAGGGTGCAGGTGTGTGTGGATCGGGTGTGGGGGAGGAGAGAGAGAGAGAGAGAGAGAGAGAGAGAGAGAGAGAGAGAGAGAGAGAGAGAGAGATTAGATTAGGACAGGGCAGCACCATGCTGCCAGACACGCAATCACCCGTGTGGTAGCAAAGTCCTTGTGACCAGGAACCTAGGCCTCTTGCTAACAGCATCGCTGATTTTTCTCTCTATTGGGTTGAGCCGTTTTGAAAGCAGAGCTTCCGTTCCATGGCTTGCCTCTGAGGTTGAGGGAACACGAAAACCAGGTGATGTTATAGTCCTCACCCTACCTTAGGCCCACATGCTGGCCCTGCTCCCTGACATACACTTCTCACGAGGACATTCTGGAGTCACCCGACCAGGCTGCTTCCTGGTCTGTAGACCCAGTGAGATGACTAATGATTGTTATTGTTTTGAATGACAGTTCTGGGGTTTTGTTCCAGGGCAACAGTGGGTAATTAATGCAGAGGGAAGCAAGGGGATGAGAGTGGAGAGCTCCGTGTCTCTCTTAAGGGCTGTCTTTCTAATTTATTTCTTTAAATGGTTTGCTCTCTTCCCTCAATTGCTCCTGCAAATGGTTAAGTCCCGGAACCAAACCAGCGCTGAAGTCCCCACCAGCAGAAGAGGATCTCAGATCCCAGAGGTTCTGCCTCCCTTCCTGGGTTTATGGAAATTAGGATCTGGGGTGGTGTGCTCTTGAGATGACATCCTGGGGACCTCACCCATATTAGCATCACCATGTCAGCGGCTCATTAACATTTCACCCTAAGCCTGCTGAAACCCCTGCATTGTTTTTGCATACACTAATTGAAGGATTTACTGGAGGAGAGACAATAACAGACATCGGTTTTGTGTGTATGTGTGTGTGTGATTTTTCTTCTTATAGCGTGTTTCCAATGCACCCAGCAAGCACTGTGAATAGAAATTCATTAATATTTTACACAAATAAGCCTACTGAACAAAATTATATACCCCATATTTTATTAAGATATATATAGCATACATATAATTTTATTATGAATATATAAGTATAAATTCATAGCATAGTTGCTTTATCAGATATTTGCAGGATATTTTAAATTGTTTTTTAGTGTTAAATATTTTGCAAATTCCTTTATCCTTGTATCAGAATAAAATTTACTTAAAAAGATTTATTTTATTTTTATGTGTGTATGTGTGTGAGAGAAATGTATATATATATATGTAGAGAGAGAGGGAGAGAGAAAGACAATACACCATCAGTGTGTGGGTGCCTGCAGAGGCCAGAGAAAGTGTTGATCCTTGGATCTGGAGTTAAAGGACTTTGTAAACCTCCTGATGTGGTTGCTGGAAACCAAACTTGGGTTCTCTGAAAGAGCAAGCATTCTTAGCTGCTGAGTCATCTCTCCAGCCCCAGAATAAGACTATTTTTAAAAGAATTTATTTGTTTGTGTGAGTATCTGTGTGAGTATATGTGCACATGTGTGCAGGTTTGTGCCCCTGAGTGTGCACATGGGGGGCAGAAGTGGGTACCTGTCTCTGCCACACCTATTCCTATGCTGCCTATTCCTCTGAAGCAGCACCTCTCCCTAAACCTGGGCTTTATTTTCTGGGCTGGGCTGGAAACCAGCAATTTCCAGCGATCTTTTTTCCATTCCTCCCAGACCTGAAATCACAGGTACTGGCTGCATATGGGACTTGATATGTGGGTGCTGGGAGCCGAACCCTGGTTCTCATGATTGCACAGCAAGCCGTCCTAACTGCTGAGCCAACATCTTCATCTTAAGAGGAAAATTTGAAAAAAATCACATTGTGAACCCAATTATTTGCTGACTTTTAAAATAAGAATAATAATCCCATCTATTTTGTATAGATGCTTTAATTTAAATACCTGAATGCTGAATTGGTGAGAGTTGTTGGACCTTTTACTTGAAGGAATTATTTCATGATATAAACATTGTCTAAGGCTAATGATCCAGTGTGATTACAATTTAAAGATTTTTTTTGTACTCTTTTCTTGGGCAAAATAACAAATTGCCATTATTTTTTGTAATCTTGTAAAATTAAAATGTTTCAATGTATTTCTCACAACAGATTATTATTAAGATGTGCTCTCATCTGCCAAATTAAACTTTATTATAAAACTTAGACCCCAATGAGTAATAGAGAGGGATGTCGGAGTGCCTCTTGAAGGGCAGGGACTGCCTGAGTGGCTATCTCTGGTCGAGTCAATATTTAAATTAATTTCAGTTTCACACTAAGCACTATTTTTAAAAAGGACGAGTGGCCAAAGACAAATAGTATAAGTGAACTACATACAAGACAGAAGTCTGAAACCTTGTGTATATTGAATTATTTAATATTTACCACGATCCCACGAAGTTGGTGTTACTAGTCTCCCAGTTAGAAAGGAGCAAACTGAGGCACAGAGAGATTGGTGATTAGCTTGAAGTCACATAGCTCCCGTGCAGCAGAGCTGGGATGGGAAACTAGACAGTGTGTGCTTAATTCTTTGCTAAGCATAAAAGAATACCTTACAGTAGCAGGTGAAAACAAGCTACGTTCTGTTTGTTTTAAGGCATCCAAAGAGAAAAAAAAATGTAAAAGAACAGAACAGATAATATCTAAGATGGAGAAAAACATGGGGAAAACCTATGTTTTACATACTTCTGCTAGGATTTAAAATTGTTACTGTAGTGTAAATCCATTCTTTTCTATTGTCTTCCTAGAGTACCACCCACAGCTGTGTTCTTGGCTGCACAGGGGATTTTTCTATTTCCAAGCTGGTTCCTCACAGGACTCCAGTGCCCACCACAGGACTGGCTCAGCAGAAGACTCTGCATTGATGGACCGTAACACGTTTTGCTGTTTTTCCTGAGTTAGATCTAGGTATGACTAACTGGGGTAGTCAGGTGCATAAGGAAACAAACAGAAAGTTTCAGACTGTGTGTGAGTCTGTTTATGTACACATACAACAATACTGTGTGTTTCTATGGACACATACACATACATCAAGATATATCAAAAAGCTCTGTGGAGAGATTCATGCTCAAGAGACCTTGAGAGGTAATGGGGTTACCTCTGGGGAGTTGACTAGATTTGAGAATGCTGATCAAATTTTAGCCTCATCAATAATATTTTAAGATTTTGTTTTCTTTTTATTGCATTGTATTTATTTAGTGGGGGAAGGACATGCCACAGCACTTGTGTGGAGGTCCGAGGACCGCTCTGGGGGGAGCTGGTTTCTCTTCCCATCAGTGGGCACTGGGGATCAAACCCAGGCTGGCAGCCTTGGAGGTAGGCTCCTTCACCCACTCAGCCACCTCAGCAGCCCTGAGTAAAAATTGTAATGTCTTACAAGTAGACTTAAAGTGTTTAAAATAACTTTTATATATCGAAATATTACATAAAAGCAATATAAAACAGAGAGAAAAATCCCAAAAGTACCCCCTAGAAAAAAATGGCCTACAAATTTGATCTATTTGTTTTCTACTCTTTGTTTAAACTCTGCTGTTGGTTTTAATTCTTCTTTCTCCATGTCACACAAAATAGTGATTGCTGTAGAGTCATTTTCCCTTTTAAAGTTGACCTGAGTCTTGTCCATGATGTTTGAGGAGTGTGTGCTAAAGGGCCTTCTATGAGAGTCTGTGTGGATGGGGATGGGAGGGACCAGGGCAGGAGTGGATCTTAGTATGGACAATCCCTTAGGGGGTTCCCAGGATTCTCTCTACCCCTCCACAGGACTCAGCATTCCTGGCGGGGGCAGGGGAGGTGGTATAAAGTGTCAGAGAGCAGAATCACGAGAGGGACTCAATTTGAGCTTGCTCTCTGACATATAGACACGTATTTCAATATATACGAAAGAAGGGAGCAAATGCCATCATCTTCATCTTACCGTAAGCACACAGACAGGAGCATGGTTTGGAAAGCAGCACATGACACCTCGACCTCTCCCAGTAGATACACCTGCCTTTCATTCCGCATGCCAGTGATATGACCTACTTCTTACCATTGGAAAGTCTTTCTCCACTGAGTTTTTGAACCCTTGAACATGGATATGATGCTATTCCCTTGTGCTAGGTACTGGAAAGAATGCAAAGTGGAGAAAAAACAAGACCCAGTGACTGCTTTATGGCCTCCCAGGTACCGGAAGGGAAGACACGTGTGCATAAAAAGAACTGGTTTGGTGGGAGTGGGGGAAGTCACTGTGTGCACCGTAGCTTCCAGAGTTCTTAATCAATGGCACTAAATGAGTGGTAAGAGGAACAGTAGGAGGAAAATCTGCTACACATTCCAAAATCCGTATTTATGGGGAGGATGGGAGCAGTCTTCATAATCACTCAACCTGGTTCACTTTTAAGCTTGTATTAAAGTCACCTTCCTACCGTGACTGGAGTGGATCCCTGTGTGGCCGCCTGAAGAAGCTCGACTGTACTGTACCTGTGTGGCTCAGGGGCTGTGAACCTTAAACCCTTCCCTCCTGTTCAGCAGTGTGAGCTAGAATCCCGAGCTGCCCTTTGTCCTGTGTTCTCTTTGAGAGTTCAATAAGTTGCTGGGTGAGAAAGCAGATTCGCCACTGTGAAGTCATGGGGTGGCCAACAATTAGATATCTTTCAGGTAGGCCATCAAATGTTTATATTTCATCCTCGGAGACCCTGGCTTTTGCTTGAAACGCAACATTCATCTCCTCCTTTGTTCTGGTACTATTTTTTTTTAAATCTAATGTCTTGCTAGAAAGCTTCATTAGGCGACAGTTTTAATATTTAAAAGCTGATCTGAGGACTCCTTCCACAAGCAGAATGTCAAAACAAACTCACAACTGTGTATCTTTAAAAGTTGGTTTTGCCTATTGTTTATTGCGAGCTGGTGTTGAGCCTGTTGGTTTCAGCTGTGTGCCTGCTCTGGGTATTTCTTGCCTTCTTTGTAGGCTCTTGATTTATACCTTTCAAATAACCTAGTAATCCCTGGAGGAATATCACGGTCTATAAGTATCACTATTTACAGTAAGATGGATTTTTCTACTTTGCTAATTAGAGTATTAATTTCCATTTACAAGTGGATAATTCGTAGCATCAATCCTTGTCCTGTCGTTGGGGTGAAGCCTTTACCGCCAGAGAAAGCCCCGGGAACATCTTTTCTCTTCCAGTCTGGTTGTGTTACACATAATAGGAGAGAGAAATAAGGGATAAAAGAACTCCTTGATGGCAGCCAGCGCAGGTGGCGCTCGCTTTCATCTCTTAAATGCACTCTGTACCCGGTGCCACACTCTGGATTTCATCAACACTGTGGAATCATTTTGATTGTCCTCCTGGCCTCATCCTCCCATAACCAAACCAAATTTCCTCCCTACACCAGCTATGAAGGCATTGCCGACATTATTGCAATATTTATATTCCCATTCCACTCTCTCTTGCATATTTCATTCTGTCACCAGGTGTGAGAAGAAAATCACGCAGTGAAAACATTTCCCCACATGCTCTGCTTCTTCACTTTCAAACCCCAGCCTCACTGCCAGCAGGGACACCTCAAGAGCTTTCAGGAATTCAATCAGTTCCCAGAGAAGAGGATAACAAGATAATAACTTGAACATTGTTTTCCTCTATGAATTTGGGCAGCCTGATAATTTTTCTTGTAACCAGGATGGGAGCATTGAGGTTATTGGGGTGCGGTTCAGGAACCCCACAAAAGACTAACAATTTCTCTTTGTGTTATTGGTGCCAGAATGATAGAGATAAGTGGATGAGCAAGACAAGGAAGCATTGGGCGTTGTGGCACAAGCCTGTAATTCCTGCTACTTAGGAGGTTGACACCAGAAGATCATAATAAGTTCAAGGCCAGCCTGAGCAACTTAGTGAGATGCTCTCTCAAAATAAAAAGTAAAAAACAAAAGGGAGGAGGGTGGATTAGAGGCATAACTCATTGGTTAGGAGCAATTGTTGTTCTTACAGGCTACCTGGTTTTGATTTCCAGCACCCATATGGGGCTCACAACCATCTATAACTACAGTTCCAGGGTATCCAGCACCCTCTTCTGGCCTTGATAGTCTCTACATGCATATGGTATAACATACTTGCAGGCAAAACACTCCTGCATATAAAATAAAAATAAGTAAATATTTTTTTAAAAAGTTATAAGGGGGCTGGGGATAGCTCAGTGGTAGAGGAATGTCTGGTATGAGTGAAATTCTACCAGGGTTCAGCCCACAGTACAATAGAGAAGTAAATAAGTCAAAATAAATAAGTAAGTGCCTACCTCAAAACAGCTAGGATGACTCCCTGGAAGGAACACACACACACACACACACACACACACTCCTTGGGGATCCCAGAAATTTGCCCTGTGTGTAGCAGGCTGACTTCTTTTGGGACACTAAGTTAGCCTTCATAACAAGCTCTCACAATTTATATACTGATATTAAATCTTAATATCTTGGAATAATCTATTTAACTCATCTTCTCAGTTTCCCATGACCATAGTTTTTTAAAAATAACAAGTCCCAAGTGCCTACTACACTCTAGAAAGTCTTGACTCTTTCTTGACAACAAAATGAGCTTTCGTGGACCTTCCCATCACTCCTTGACAAGAAGAAAGTGATTGTATTTTGGTTGTGTATGCAGACCCTCAGGAAACACAGCAAACACTGCTTAAAGTTACTTTTGTGTTCCTGACCCAACTCACAGGCATTGGTTTGAGTGTTAACTCCTAAAGCCCATCTCATTTTCCCAGCTTTCAAGTTTCAGTGACTTTTGCATTAGGTCCTGAGGACCACACTGAAGCAGCTTGTCTTGTTTGCACAAGACAGCTCTGCATACACGGAGAGTTTAGGGTAGATCCTGGCATCAGTGCCCATCTCCATTTGCAAGGAGAGAAATGGACATCAAATGGGAAACAAGACCCTGCCAAGTCCCCTCCATCAGCCAGCAGAAGAGTCAAACGTACACAAGTCCTTAAACCTTCTCGACCCATTTCTCATTTCTTTTTCTGATTTTATCTTAACATGTTACCTGGGAACTTAGATGTTCCCAACAGCATTCATCTTGTTTCTCAGGACCCGGAAACAGTGATTAGGGATGTGTTTCTGGCTCTGTGTCCATGGGACTGTGGCGAGGGAGAGGGCTAGGCTTTGAGCTAGGGTTCCTGCAACAGCGCTCTCTTATGTGACTGGTGGAGGGAGAGAGAGAGAGGGTGAAGAGAGGGAGGGAGAGATGGATGGAGAAACAAGAAAGCCTTGAGGTTTCAGTCACTTAACAGCTTTGTCTTTGCTTTATGTGAAATTCAGAAGTGAGGATAATCTTCTTCTTAGGATCCATCATCAATGTCAGATGGTTCGGTGGAGAGCCTTCTCCATTGACCACTGAGAGGATCAGCTGAAATAATTAAAACCACCAATGGGCAACAATAGTCCCATGAGCTTCTCCTGGTGGCTTATAAACCCCGCTGAAAGCCACTGGGGAGTGGCCTACATAGTCCGTTGCTTGATAAATATGCTGAGGAGAGAAAAAAGTTTTTTTTTTTCTTGTACAAAATTTAGAATTACTAATATCCATGACTTTAGATTAAGAAACTGTGAGCTTCTCTGGATCAACATCAGCTGATAACACTGGATCAACATTTCTGGCTTCGGTCCCAGCCCTGAGCATTCGATCCATTTGTCCGGCTGTGGGATGCATATGTCTGTGGGGTGACCCATGAACACTTCGTGTCATCATGTCAGAAATTTCATTAATCATTTTCCCACCAGCTCCTGCGTTGGGTGTTTGGTTTAGTTAAATTATCCTCATCTGCTCAGCTGCCTAACCCAGGAGCCAGCAGGCCACCCTCCGTTGCGTGTTGGAAACCAATGCTAATAGTGGACACAGTAGCTGCGCTTGCCCCATTCCGCTTAAACACCTGCCTTCCTTGCTTTCTTATTCTCCAAGTCCTCAGCCTTTCCCACACCTTGGCCAGTTCATCTCTCCCCTCCTCTCCTCTGCACTCCTTTGAGAATTTTTTTAGCCTTGTATGGAATATACCCTTCTCTTTCCCGACTAGAAAACTCTTCCCCAGTATTCAAATTCATCTTTTGTTGTCACTAATTTCTAGAATGCTTGCTGTTTCTGTGTCCTACTATTCCACAAGGCAATGAGTTTTCTATCTCACAGTTAAAACGAAACACAGACCAAAGACTAGGTGATAGACTCAGGGTTCAGTCAGTTTGCCAATAGCAGCCAGGGCTATGCAATACCTGAAACTAGAGGCTATGTCCCCAAGCTCCACATGATAGAATGCCCCGTTGCTTGACCACGGAGCTCTCTGCTGGGCTAAGCCCAGCGATAGTCTTTGAAGCTGTCTTTAAACCTCTTTATCCAAAAATGTGTCTTTGTACCGGAGGACGCAGGTCCTGCCCACTGATTCCCCTGCCACTGAGCCTTGGAGAGTTTGTACTCAGGGGCCATGTAGGGGTGCTTAGGCCTTGTTTGAAGGATGGCCGTGAAGAAGTGCCACTCTGACTTGTGAGTCACCCATTGGGACTCTGCAGAGACCTGTCACATAGAAACCTGTCAGCTTCCATCTCCATCTTTCTTACCCCTGAGGCCAAAAGTCAAATTCATTTTCTGCTCACTTGTTTGATTTTCTGTGGCTCTTCGGCTCCAGAACCTTTAGCAAGCCGCTTCCTTGGACTGCTCCAGGTGGGAAGCTCTGGGAGGAGCCAGTGTTTCTCCTGATAAGTGCACAGTTGATGGAAAATGTCTCAATGGAGGCTCTCCTGTCCCAGGTCTCACTAAAAGGCGCTTGTCGAGATGGGAAAGGCTCTTACAGACCTTTCACAATGGACCAAGGCAGCCCCGACTTAGCACCTTTATTCTCCCTGGTGACCTCTATCCATCACCACCTCTCTGGCAATCAGAGAAGAACACGACAGACAAAGGAAATCACTTCCTACTATATACATGCAGGGCCAAATCTCAGAGCAGGAAGAAAAGTGAGAGCTGGAGAAAAACTGGGAAGGCTGGGTGGATGCTAGGCTGGGTGGATACTGAGCTGGGTGAACGCTGGACTGGGTGGGTGCTGTGCTGGTTGGATGCTGAGTTCGGTGGATGCTGGGCTGGATGGATATATTGGGCTGGGTGGATGCTGGGCTGGATAGATACTGAGCTGGGTAGACGCTGGTTGGATGGTGAACTGGGTGGGTGCTGGTCCGGGTGGATGCTGGGCTGGGACCTTTGGTTCATCTCTACCAGGAATTCTCTTCTTTCAATCCCTATAGTCATTGCCACACTTACCAACTCCCAGGGAGCTTTGACTATATTCTTGAACATAGTTGAAATGGATTAACATAGTCAATGAGAGCTTCACTAACACTGAAGAAAATAAGCACAAATATATTAAAAGTGTTGAAGACTGGGGAGATGACTTGGTTGATAAAGTCAGTACTTTGTCATGGCCTTGCAAGCATGATGATCTGAGTTCAATTTCCTGAACACACATTAAAAATGAATAAATCAAAAGTGGGTATTTAATCTCAGACTTGGGTTGGTGAAGAAAGGTGGATTAATGGGGTTGGCTGGGCAGCTAGCTTAACATCACTGGGTACGTGAGTCCGAGGCTAATGAAAGACCCTGACTCACAAAAGAAAAAGTGGCCAGCACTGAAGGTTGTCATCTTCTTCTCTCCACACATACACATACTCTGAACACATGAACACATACATACATGCATTCACACACTGTAGACATTATCAATGTTTATTCTAGACCACCACATCTGGATTCTAAGAGCCCCATAGAGCAAGCACAGGAGACCCTCACCACTCTTTCCTCAATGCCTTACTCACCCCATCCCCTGCCATGTCTTGTTTCTTTTCCTCTAAGTCAGTGACCTTCCTGAAACCTCAAGGCCTCTGGCTACGATTTTTCTGTCTGGAAACCGGAAGATTGTGTGGAGTGTCCTCTTGCTTCAAAGATATCCGAGCAGAGAACACCAGTTAGGAGGGAAAACACTGAGGGAAAGCGAAATGGAGATAGTGGGGATGGGACTAGTCAGGGGTGTAAAGACGCAAGGGATACTCAGGAGCTGAATGAGTGAGAATCTTGGCAGCTTTTGTGTACCAGGGAGAATGGCTAGACCTCACCCTTACAGAACTGTCCGAAGAACTCCACACTCTTCCATTCACCATGTTGTTTGGTCTCTGGAACTGCTGTTGCCAAGAACCAAAGTAGCGTCAGATGAGATTGGGGCACTTGGGGTAGTATAACCTTAGACCAAACTAACATCAGAGAGATCTGAAGTACGAGACACGGGGACAGGACAGGACTTTTGTTAGCGATGACCGTGTGTGACAGGATGTCACGTAACAAATGCATGGAGATGAAGCTGCAAAACAATTAAGTGTTCACATTTTAAGTGAATAATTAGTGAGTTTTTACAACTATGTCACTGCTGCTGAGGTGGGGATTCTTTTTAACACCTAAGAACCCTTCCTCCCATCCCTCGGTCTGTAACATTATCCCTAGGCACAAGAAGCCACTGATCTGCTCTCTGTCACAGCAGACTCATCCAGAGACTCTAGAACTGCACATCTATGAGGCTGTGCAGCACAGAATCCTTGGTCTGACTCTTTACTCAGCATTGTGGGTTTGGGGTTCATTCTCACATGTCAATAGTTGACCACATTTTGTTGCTGAGCAATACTCCGTTATTTAGATATTTTTAAGTGTGTTGTCCACCTCCATGATGAGTGTTTAAAATGTTTCCAGCTTTTAAGTATCCCCCCCAAGGTTGTCATGGATACTCAGGTGCACATCTTAGGGTGGGCTTGTAGTTCCACTTTCTCAGGAAAACACCTAGGAGTGAAATTTACCAGGTTCTAAGGTAAGTGTGTGTTTAGCCTTGTGAGAAATGGGCAATTCGTTTTCCTTTTACCACTAGAATCCTTCTTATTATTCATCACAATTCAGGAATAAGGAAAAAAAATGAATTTAGCTCAATTCAACTTGAATTAAATTAGGGAGATCTGAATTAACAAGATTAAGCCATTGTGAAACGTTCATCTCAAATTGGGTTAGATTCCTAATGCATATAAAAGAGTACTTCTCAAACAGTAGGTTGTGCACAGTGGAGGGGGTGAAATTTTGTCAACTTTAGATATTTTTCTCAGAAAAGAACGCCACGATGCTATTTTAACAACGGGACCCAGTTACATAATGTAAAACTGTAAACCGCTTCATGAACATACATTGGGGTTATCATTTTATGCAATGGAAGCTTCTATGGAACTTGGAACGTTGTTTTGCTTATAAAATCATGTGAGACCAACATGTGCCATGATAATACCTTACTTGGCTTAGTCAGAAAGCCAGGACCAGTGTGTTGCTAGGTAAGGCAGCAACTTTAAAAATAAGAGCCGAGCCGATCTGAAACATTCTCTTGTGCTAGGGAGCCTTTGTGTGGCCCCATGGGGCCTCACATCTCTAGGAGCAGCCTAATCATTGGTTCAGAAGCTTCTTTAGAAATTGATTGACATCAGCTGCCAATCTAGATTATCACCAGAGAGCCCCAATTAAAACTCTGCCCATCGATCCCACCACCGGGACTTGGAACTTTAATACCAATCCACAAGTGGAAGAGAAAAAAAAATTAAATTACCCCCTGAGAAAAAAAAGCAGTACTTTATAGTGTGCCTCTATTCTACAGCCTTAGTATACATTATTTATAATTCATAAACACATTTGTAAGCCATCTTCCTAAATAAATGCGGTGTTGTTAATCTAATAACGTTGATATTCAGACTCTCCCCTTTTCAATTCCTTACTTTGGACAGAGACATTAGTCTGAAAGAAAATATAAATGAAAGAGTATTTTTAGCCCTGACAGAAATAGGAGCTATTTTATAGTAATCTGTGCTATTGTCATTGCTAGGGCCTTCATTAGCCACCTAAGGAGGAAGCACCCAGTGTTTTCACTAATCCCCTAGAGGAGGCCAAGTTTAAAGCACATGCCATCCATGGGGATGATGCAAAGATGTTAAAACTTGGCCAGAAAAGGTGACAAGGTACCTTGATAATTGAGGCAATCCTGGAAGTCGGCTGGTCTGTCCAACTACTGTGAACTAATAGCGGATAATCAAACACAGCAGGTCCGCACAGATACTGGCAAATGCCAACCAGCTTCCTGGATGCGCGAATTCAGCCGTAATTAGTCACAGAGGAGGAATAGGCACATTCAAACTAATCCAAGGGATCATTACCGTCTGAGTTGCTTACATACAAACACGAAAATGGTTGCCCTGAAAACAGGCAGATCCTACCTGCCAAGGCTGGACGTACAAGAGTCCGCTGACCTTTACAGAAAAGAAATGTCCGAAGAGGAATTCTCTTCATCGTTTCTCTTGTTCCATTTTCTCCCCAGGTTCTTTCTCAGCAGCTCCATCTCACCCGGTAGATAATAAATGTGTGGTGCACGTTAACTCAAGAATGACCACTGACAGGAAACACAAATGGGCTTTTAAGCTGTTTGGATAGTTTATGGATGAGCACTGCAGGTGGTGCTTGGCAGTGGACAAGATGGACTGACTGTCAAGGAAGGGCTGCTCACAGTTTCCCCTGGGGGGTGTCTTCATTAGCAGCTGTAACAGCGTTGGGAACTGGGGTTTGCCTGACGCCCCAGCACTGTAGCTGAGTCTGAATGGAGAACAAGTGCTTTTGGTACCCTGCCTACTGTCTCAATGTCTCCAAGAAGCTTTGGGTGGTCTGGGCTCAGTCAAACAATGTGGGCTTATGAGAAGTCATCCGGGGGATAGGAAAGTCTGGCGTTAGAAACTGGATCTGATCTTTGGGTGGGGCTGCACCTGTTGGGAGGGACTGGCCCCTTTGGGTAAGGTTAAAGGGATTCTTCTCTCAGGCTTTCTGGGAGCCACGTGCTTTCTCTCTCCAATCATCACAACAACAACAACAACAAAAGGGGTACCCATGGAAAGAGGGGCTGGTCTTTCAATTCTTTGTCTTATCTTGGGCTGTACTACCTCACTGGGGAGGGAGAGATGCTCTCCAGTGTCCTAATATGTGCAGGAGCAAATGGAAATGCCAGTCCCGATGTCCACACACAGATGACAAAGAAGCTATATGTCAGAGGAGCATGGTAGAAAGTCTTCCTGTTGGAGTTCAGTTGGAACTCGGTTGAATCATTCCAGTCAACGTCAATGTCCGCTGAGCCTCTCCAGCAGGAGTCCTTTATCACCCTACACGCAGGAGTCATCACCGCATCAAAATGGCAGGTAGAGAGGGTACCAGCACCAACAATCCTGGTTCCTAACAGATACACAGGAAGATGGCCTCTGAAACCATCCCCTGCCTCACTCCACCCTTCTCAAGCATGCAAGGCCAATGATAATTCCTGGTGTGAGTGCTTATCCCTTGTCTGTCCCCGGACAGAAGTCTATAAGAGTCCCACAACCTTTCTCAGGAGGCTAAGAGTCAAAATTCCGAATGTCCCCAATCACCTTGGCATACTCTTTTCAGGAACTAAAATGACCGGTGCATATGAACTTGGCAACACTGGCTGCATTTAGAATTAAGGCCCCCTCCTTTCCCAGCTCTGCCCTGCCTCACGCTTGGTACATCTTGATAGTCACCTCCTTCCCTACTCATTGGACTGTGTATGGCTCCCAAGGAGCCGGAAATGAGGTGGAGGGGAGAAGACAGAGATGATGCAGGAAGGAGGGACAGAAAAGGTGTTTCCTTAGTGGCAGAGATTCTGTCCCTGAATGACGCTTTCATGAGTGACCAGAGACATCCTTATCTGTCTCTGTGTCTAAATGCCTCTAACTGTCGACTGCATGATGCAAGCAAAGCTTCCCCCAAGTGTTTGAGAATCCCGAGAATCTTTCCATTATCCTTACAGGCAGTTTTCACTGCAGTAATCCAAGTTATTTCTGATGTCTTCCTTCTATGTGACTGTATCTGGTCCTTAAGGTACTCAAACCCACCTGAGTTATTTTTATTAATGCATATCCAATTTGGTCCCAGCACAACTTTTTTTCTGTTCTTTTTTGTTGTTGATTTTTATTGAGCTCTACACCATCTCCAGCATAGGTTGTCATCAGTGTTTTTGATCTTGGTCATTCTTACAGGTGTAAGATGGAATCTCAGAGTTGTTTTGATTTGCATTTCTCTGATGACTAAGGATGTAGAAAATTTCCTTAAGTGTCTTTCAGCCATTTTAGATTCCTCTGTTGAGAGTTCTCTGTTTAGGTCTATACTCCATTTTTTTAAAATTGGATTATGTGATCTTTTGGTGTCCAATTTCTTGAGTTCTTTGTATATTTTGGAGATCAGCCCTCTATCTGATGTGGGATTAGTGAAGATCTTTTCCCATTCTGTAGGCTGTCGTTGTGTCTTGTTGACTGTGTCCTTTGCTTTACAGAAGTTTTTCAGTTTCAGGAGGTCCCATTTATCAATTGTTTCTCTCAGTGTCTGTGCTGCTGGAGTTATATTTAGGAAGTGGTCTCCTGTGCCAATACGTTCAAGTATATTTCCCACTTTCTCTTCTATAAGGTTCAGTGTGACTGGCTTTATGTTGAGGTCTTTGATCCATTTGGACTTGAGTTTTGTGCATGGTGATAGATATGGATCTATTTTCATTCTTCTACATGTTGATATCCAGTTATGCCAGCACCATTTGTTAAATATGCTTTCTTTTTCCATTTGATATTTTTTTTGCTTGTCAAGAATAAGGTGTTTGAAGGTTCCAACACAACATTTATTTGTTACACAGTCCCTTCCAGCAGGGTCTGGCCTATGGATATATTCTTGTTCAAATATTCATTTATTTGTGTGTGTGTGATATTTGTGTGTCATATATGTTCATGTACACACACAAGTTGGAGCAGTGTGCATGCCCTTGTGTGTAGAGACCACATATTAACTTTGGTATGTTCTGCGACCATTTTCCACATCAGTTTTTGAGACCAGGTCTTCCCCTGAAACTGCGGCTTATTGATTAGGATAGACTAGCTGGGCAGCTAGCCCCACAGAGCCTTCTGTCTCTACCTCCCTGGCGCATTAGAGTGCACTGCACCTGGATTTTTACATGAGTGCTGAGAATCTGGACCCAGGTTGTCACAATTGTGTGGCAAGTGCTCTCCTAACTGAGCCATCTTTCCAGGATGGATTTATTTTTTGAGACATTCGAATTCTGAATGGCCCCCTTCAGGTTCTCCTTGGTGGGTGGGAAGAGAAGCTCTGACCTATTCCCTGGTGGAGTGGAAGAGAGATCAGTGCCCCACACATAGTCAATTCCCTCCAAAGGATTCCATGCTGGCCTCTCTAACTTCACCCCTGATGCCTTCAGTGTGGGGAATAGGCTAGCAATCAGTAAACTGGGTTCCCACCACCTCTCTGCAGCCTATTCAACGTTTCGCTTGGGGATGGGCAGATATCTGAGACTATTGCTTTGTTCTCAGCCAGCCATTGTGGACGCAAACAAAACGGACACAGAAGAGTCCTGTTTGCCCGTCCCATCATGCATTGTTGGAGCTTGACAATTTTCCTCTCTCACCCTACTTTAGAAAAGTTTGCCCTAGGCAGTAAGCAAAAGGCGGTGGGGGTGAGGTGTGTGTAGGACTCCATCTCAATAGAGGAAGAAATCAGAGCCAGATCGCATACTGCCCAGAAGTCACAGACACCATAGGGGAGGAGAGGACACTGAACTTCCCATAGAGTGCGAGCAAAGTCTCCAACCAGCACTAACATCTGGGAACTATCTGTTGACATGGTGGCGGAAATGTGCCAGGTGACTTTGGGTGGCAGGTTCTGGTGGCGTTTAGGTACAAATAGTAACCCACTGTGTGGCAGGCTCTGCAGCCCAGAATGCCCCAGGACTCCTGGTCACTCGAGTTGCTTATCTCACGTCCCCCAGGCCTGTACTTCCCATCTCGGTTACAGCCCTTTGGCCCAGTTTAGTCACTTTGTCACTGGAGTGCCCACGACAACCACAGAGAAGAGTTTAAGGACAAAAGTATGGTAAATACATCTTCGTCACAAAAGATTGCAAGAGAAACGTTAATATGAAGTTGAGTTCCCATGGAAATAAAAATAGCGAGATTCTTAGAGAGCGGATTCGAAGCTTGTAATTACGCAAATGAGATGAGTCAGCATTCTTACTCTGTGGATTGGATTAAATTTCTTTTAACTGGGTTACTTTACAACTTTGTATGGCAGAGAGACGAACTCGTATATTTTTTTCTGATGGAACAATACCCCTGATAGATTACAGCTGTGGCCCTGTTGGGTGAGCTTTACGTGCAGACAAGCCCACTTATCCTGCCATTTCCTGCACAGACTTAGCCTCTCAAATGCTCTTTGGGACGACTTGAGCATATTACTGGTTTCCCCCTTTAGTTAATAAGTTGAATAAAATCTTTGGTATCTGTTTACTTTATATTTGAGAGGTCATAATGTTACCGTCTTAAAAGTTATTCTTAGGGACTGGAGAGATGGTTCAGCAGTTAAGGACGCCTGCTGTTCTTCCAGAAGACCTGAGCATCTTAGTTAGGGTTTCTATTGCTGTGAAGAAACACCAAGGCCATGGCAACTTTTATAAAGAAAACATTTAATTGGGGTGGCTTGCTTACAGTTTCCGAGGCTCCATATTATCGTCATGATGGGGAGCGTGGCAACAGTGTGCAGGCAAATATGGTGCTGGAGATGAGAGTCCTACATCTTTTAGGCAACAGGAAGTCAACTGAGCCCCTGGGCAAAATCCTGAGCATAGGAAACCTCAAAGTTTGCCACCTCAGTGACACAATTCCTCAACAAGGCTGTGCCCAGTTTAATGAAGTCACACCTTCTAATAGTGCCACTCCCTATGAGGCTATGAGGCCAATTACATTCAAACTACCACAGTGAGTTTGGTTCCCAGCACCAGTGAGAGGCAGCTCACCTGTGGCTCTGGCTCCTGCCTTAGTGCTCTCTTCTGGCTTCTGCCGGCACACATGTGGCATTCACACACATACACATATACACATGCATATGCGCATATACACAGATGCATACATTCACACACATATGCATACACTTTCACACACACATACACATATACACATATACACACACAAATAAAAAAACTAAAATAAAATCTCAATAATGTTCTTAGGCTTACAGTGGTGGCACAGTCTCTCTTTCCATAACTCAGAAGGCAGAGGCAAATAGAACTCTGTGAATTCAACACCAGCCAGGTCTACACAGTAAGTTCCAGTACTGCCAGGAGACTGTCTCAAAACAAAAATGTCTTTCTCACTTCTACTATTTGATTCTCTCAGCAATGATAAGCCCTGGTGTGTCATTGGACTATGGCTGTCTGGTCCATCACTGAGCTTCTTCATCTGACAGAGTCCTTTTAAAGCTATACTTGGGTCCTTATTTCTTTCCATTCATCCTGTCAGCACCCCACAACACCCCGCTATCTTCTCTTCTTTGAATTGCCTCAAACATCTCCTAGCTGATCTTCCCGCACCTCTCATGGGTTCCTCTCATACCATCCCTGGGAATAAGGTGACTTCGAAAGCACAGGATTGAGCTTGTCTCACTCCTGCTCCGACCCTCTCAGAGAAGTCTCATTCCTTAACCCAGACACTGTCCCCCGTGAGCCTGCCTCACCTGACTTCAGTCACTCGCATCCTTACTCATGATGGGGCTCTCTCATCTTGGGACCTTCCAGACACCAGTCCCTTCATCTAGAAAGTTCTGCCTTCACTCCTAGTCAGGCAACTTCTGCTCTGCCAATCATTTTCAGCTTTAATGTCATTTCCTCAGAGAAGAATCCTGTGCCCCCTGAAGATCCTGTACCACACCAGTGACTTTGTTTCTTTCATCTGTCTTTCTATGAGGTCGTATGGATCCTGAAGCTAGGCTTGCTGTTTATTATATATCCAGCCCCGTATCAAATGCTGGGCACAGAACTTGCTGTTCTGTCTCACATAGCTTCAATGCTTCTAGATCTCTGAAATCAGGAGGCATCTTTTAATCATTAGGTTGCCACGTTAGCATTTCCCTTTCCAACTATAGGTGAGACAATTGTGTCCTAATCAACAGTATCTCACACTTGAAGAAATGTGTTGGGTGCCACGCAAGTGACTGTCTACAGCAGGAAGCCCGCAGCTGCTTAGTGGTCACCAGCATTCCGAAGCACCGCTACGTATGCCTGGTGTCAGAAAGGCTGTTTTCAAGCAAACAGAGGTAGCCAGCAAGAGATCCCACCGCTGGTTTCTCCTGGGGTGGTGGGCAGCATCAGTACTCCACCCCCACCACATTCCGGTCCTAGTTAGACTTGCGCCTGCTGGAAGTTCACAAGGAGAGAAATGTATCGGGGACGATTTGTGCAAGCGCCTGCCTGCTGCTCTGGTGTCTGCTGATTCAACTTCTGTCAACACAATTCCACGTCCCAACCACTGCTGTCAGCACCTCCCCTGCCAAAGCTGATGTCATGTCAGCTGCCCCAGCTCGGATCAGCTGTCTGCATCAGGGTCCTCCTTATACTCTTCTCTGTAGTCATTGCTTCTGTGTTGCTGCGATAAAGCGCCATCACCCAAAGCAAGTTTTAAAAGACTTTATTTTGGTTTACAGTTCCAGAGGGAAGGTCCATAATGGTGGGGGAGCCATGGCAACAGATGGCTGGCTACAGCCGGAAGCTGACAGATCACACCTTTGTCCACAGGAAGGAAACAGAGAGAGTGAACCAAAAGAGAGGCAAGGCTATAAGTTTCAAAGCTCATCCTTGGTGTCAAACTTTCTCTGACAATGCACCTCCGAAAGGTTCCATAACCTCCCCAAACAAGGCCACCAACAGGAGTTTAAGTATGCTAGCCCAAGGTGGGTAGTTTTAATTCAAGCCGCCCTGTGCTCCCATCTGGCTGGATAGAGTGGCCCTCTGGTACTGAGCAGATGTCTTGCTCTGTCGCTGTTCCAGAGGCCTCTGTAGGGACTCCAGTCACAGCCCTGGCAGAGAACAGGGAGCTATAGAGAGCTTGAGTATTCATTGTGTTCCTGCCTTGACTGTTGGTCCAGAGTCCCAAGGCCACCAGAACGGGTGAATCACTTTGGAATCCAAGCATCACTCTGGACCAATCATAGCAGAGAAGGCTCTGTGTATAAGTCCTGAGCATCTCGTTTTGTCTTTGCTTTCAAGACTAGCCTGACTTACATCCTTCTCAGGAGTCACTTTTGCACCTGGTGGAAGTAGTCACACCCTGATCTCATCCTGAGAAAATTCTGTCCTTATCTGTGGGCATGTCTTGACCTCAGTAGAAGCAGACATTAGAACAGGTTTGCTCACTGACTGTGTCCTTGGTAAGTTGCACCATGATTGATGAGGCTGCTATTTCTGGGAGTGCTCCCCCGGCCATGACCATACTTAAGGCTTTACAAAATAGTTGAGTTGAATCACACTGATAGAATCTCTTAGTCGCTTTCAATTCTGCCAAGGAAATTTGGGCATGGGCTTCTACTTTCTAAGTTAACTTTGAATACCACCGTACCCTGGTCCATTTTAGGTTACTGAATACCTTAATATTAAGTTAAACTTTTTTCTTATTTTTATTAGGAGTATTTTATTGGGACTGGCAAGATGGCTTACTGGTTAAGAGAACTTGCTGCTCATGCATAGGAATCGGGTTCAGTTCCCAGCACCACACAATGGCTCATGACTATCTGTAACTCTAGTTCCAGGGACCTGACACTTTCTTCTAGTTTCTGCTGGTACCAGGCAAACACTACAAACATACATATATACAAGCAAAACACTCATTCACATAGAATAAAAATATCAAACAAAAAGATTATATTGGCTATTGGTTGATAGTTTTATAATGTATAAAATGTATCTAAATCATATCTGCCTAAAGTACCCACTTCTGCTCCTCCCAGACTCTACCTAACACATTCCCCTCCCACCTCCACCGTCTTCTTTGATTAGTTCTTTGGCAATATCACACAATG
Source organism: Dicrostonyx torquatus (assembly GCA_028555095.1). Taxonomy (NCBI): domain Eukaryota; kingdom Metazoa; phylum Chordata; class Mammalia; order Rodentia; family Cricetidae; genus Dicrostonyx; species Dicrostonyx torquatus. The sequence continues at coordinate 8,180,451 of JAQHUG010000048.1, forward strand.
TATTTTGATCATATTTATCTCCCTCCCCCAACTCCACCTACATCTACCCTCCTTTCTTACCAACCCAACTTATGTTCTCTTTATTCTTTATTTTTTAAATCCAGTTTGTGTTACCCATATGCTTTTGGATGTATGGCCTTCCACTGGAACATGGTTGGCCGGCCAGAAGGCAAATACTTTCAAAACCTGACTCTCCCGGCAGCTACTGACTGCCAACAGCTCCTCATCTAGGACTGGAACTTCATATTCACCTCCCCACTCCAGGACAGGACTGGGTCTGTCTTGTCCTTGCACAGATCTTGTGTGTGCTCTCACAACCGCTGTGAGTTCATATGCACAACTGTGCCACTGTGCACAGAAATCACTGTTTCCTTGTAGCCATCCACTATCTTTGGACCTTAGACTCTTTCCTCCCCCTCTTCCATAATGATCCCTGGACCCTGGGGAAAGGGGTGTGCTATTTAAAGAAGAAATGTCATGGGGCAGGGGTGCTGGAGAGATGGAGCAACAGTTAAGGGCACCCGCTGCTCTTGCAGGAAGGAACAGAGTTCAGTTCCCAAAGCTCATGCCAGGCAGCTCACGACCACCTAGAATGCTAGCTCCAGGCAATCTGACACTTCTTCTGGCCCTGAAGGCAGCAACTGTAGGCACATGCCCATATCCCCACACAGACACACATGCGCACACATAATTTTTAAAAGAATACTTCATTAAAAAGAAAAGGAACAGATAAAAGAGAATTAATTGAAGCAGTTAATAGGAAGGCTTAAGATCTATATCAAATAAAGATCTAATTAAAATATAATAAAACTTAAGATCACAATAAAAAAAATCAGGAGAGAGCTATCCAAAATTTCTAACTAAGAAAGGAAGCCAGGACAGAAACATACAGTTAAATGGAGTTAATGCACCTGGGTGGCTGAGGCTCTTTCCCAAGGGCAGAATTCACTGGCATCAGGAGGCAGGGCTCAGAGAAGTCATGCATGGATCTGAATCCAATAACCCAGAGAGAAATATCTGATGAGGTGGCCACCACAGAGGAACTGGACCAGAGACAGATGTTCAAAACCCAACATCCCAGGGAGAGTTGGAGGGGAAGACTCTATAGCACACAGAAACCTTGGGCTGCCCTGAGCAACCATCTGAAACTAACAGGTATTTCTTTATTATAGAGACAATTAGAATCAATGAACTAATACTAGAGAAGGGCCTCAATAATTCATGATCACTTTTTGGTAGTTCTTTATCTTCAAAAGAAATAGCCAAATGCCCAATTAAAGACAGTCTCCGAGGCACAGGACATCTCAACTGCCAACTCATGAAGGAAGGGTGTAGCTGGTGGCCAGATGGGGCCATGAGAGCACAAGATGCTTTGTTGGAAATACATTTGCTACCTCAGATGAATCTCTGGGAACTGGCTGTGTTGCTAGCCCAGGGGAAACTGCCTCACCCCAGAGAAGCCCAGATAGCCAGGTTCTTTTGTAGTAGCTGTGCCATTTTCTGACAGAGCTGACTTTCCCTGGGGTAGAAGGGTTGTGACAAGGGCATTATGCTGCCATGGGGTACTGGCTAAATTTCGAAGATCTCAATGCAAACCACTAAGCTTACAGCTTACCTGGTATAAGTTTTTATGCCTGAAGCATCTTTGAACTGATATCCACCTCCTTGAAGACTGAAAGATGCCACGTTCATCCAAGCGAAATCTAAGAAAAATCAAGTGTAGTCTTAATTTTGAAAAAATATGGACCAAACATTCAGCTCTCTCTTTCTCTTTCTCTTTCTCTGTCTCTGTCTCTGTCTCTGCCTCTCTCTCTCTCTCTCTCTCTCTCTCTCTCTCTCTCTCTCTGTGTGTGTGTGTGTGTG
>JAQHUG010000048.1:8199724-8211822 GCA_028555095.1 Dicrostonyx torquatus
CCTGTATGACAAGAACTGTAAGTCTCTAAAGAAAGAAATTAAAGAAGACATCCGAAAATGGAAAGATCCCTTATGGTCTTGGACAAGTAGAATCAACATAATTAAAATGGCAATCTTACCAAAAGCAATCTACAGATTCAATGCAATCCCCATCAAAATCCCAAAATAATTCTTTGCAAGCCTTGAAAGAACATCACTCAACTCCATACAAAAAAAAACAGAAAGGCCAGAAAAGCTAAAATAAATAATCAAGTACAGTAAAGAAACTTCTGGAGGCATCACCATCCCTGATACCAAGCTCTACTATAGAGCTATGATAATAAAACAGCTAATATTTAACAGACACGTGGATCAATGGAATCAAATTGAAGACCCTGACATTAATCCATGCTCACAAGAACACCTGATTTTTGTTAAAGAAGTAAAAAATGTACAATAGGAAATGGAAGACATCTTTAACAAATGGTACTGGCATAACAGAATGTCAACATATCTATCTATCCATATCTACCGCCATGCACAAAACTCAAGTCCAAGTGGTTCAAGGACCTCAATATAAGGCCAGTAACACTGATCCTGAGAGAAGAGAAAGTGGGAAGTAGCATTGAATTGATTGGCACAGGAGACTACTTCCTAAATATAACACCAGTAGCACAGACACTGAGAGCAACAATCAATGAATGGGACTTCCTGAAACTAACAAAAACTTCTGTAAGGCAAAGGACACAGTAAACAAGACAAAATGGTAGCATACAGAGCAGGAAAAGATCTTCACCAACTTCACATCTGACAGAGGACTGAGCTCCAAAATATATAAAGAACTCAAGAAAGTAGACAACAAAATATCAAATAATTCAGTTAAAAAGTAAAATGGAGAGCTAAACAGAATTCTCAACAGAAGAAATACAAATGGTCGAAAGATATTTAAGGAATTGCTCAGCATCCTTAATCATCAGGGAAATGAAAATCAAAATGACTCTGAGATACCATTTGAAACCTGTCAGACTATCTAAGAACAAAAACACTGAGGACAGCTTATGTTGGAGAGGATGTGGAGTCAGGGGAACACTCCTCCATTGCTGGTGGGAGTGCAAACTGTTACAATCTTTTTGGAATTCAGTATGGTGATTTCTCAGAAAATTGGAAATCAATCTACTTCAAGACCCAGCAATATCACTCTTGGGCATATACCCAAAAGAAACTCATTCATTTCACAAGAACACCTGCTCAACAATATTCATAGCATTATTCATAGTAGCCAGAACCTGGAACTAACCTGGATGCCCCTCAACTGAAGAATGGGTAAAGGAAATTGGTAGATTTACACAATAGACTATTACTCAGCTGTAAAAAACAATGATGTCATGAAATTTGTAGGCAAATAGGTGGAACTATAAAAAAACATCCTGAGGAAGGTAACCCAGACTCAGAAAGACAAACACGGTATATATAAGTGGATCTTAGATAACCAGACTACAATCCATAGCTCCAGAGAGGCAAGAGCCTTCTTTCAGTAACTGATGGAACCAGATGCAGAGCTCCACAACCAAGCACCAGATGGAACTCTGGAAATCCAGTCAAAGAGGAGGAGGAGGGAAAACATAAACAAGTGAGATCAAGATCATGATGGAGAAATCTACAGAGACAGCTGAACCATGGGTGGAAACCCATGAACTCTGGACAGACAGCTGAGGAGCCTCCATAGGACCAAACTAGGCCCTTTGTATGAAGGAGATGGTTGTGAAGCTTGCGCTGAGGGGCCCCTGGCAGTAGGACCAGGATCTATCCCTGGTACATGAGCTAGCTTATCAGAGCACATTCCCTATGAGAGGATGCCATGCTCAAACTTAACACAGAGGGAAGGGGCTTAGTCCTATCCCAACTTAAGGTGCCAAACTGTGTTGACTCCCCATGGGAGTGAGCTCTTATCTGTCTGGAGGAGTGACTGGTAGGTGAGTTGGGGGTGGTGAGGGAGCCCAGGAAGTGGAGTGAGAGGGAGAAGTTTGGTTGGAATGTAAAATGAAACTTAAAAAAGTAATTAAAAATCCCCCAGAAACCCTGAAAAAATATTGATTGCTTTATCTTTATATAGGTTAAAGGACACACCCAAGGGCAGTGTGGTGGTTTGGAATGGCCACCACAGACATATATTTGAATGCTTGTTCACTAGGGAAGGGAATGGCACTCTTAGGAGGTATAGCCTTGTGGCTTTGTTGGAGGAAATGTGTCACAGAGGGTGGGCTTTCAGGCTTCACATGCTCAAACCAGGCCCAGTGGCTCACTCTCTCTTCTTACTCTCTGCTGATCTGGATGTAGAAGTCTCAGCTCCTTCTCCAGCAGCATGTCAGCCTGCATGCTGCCATGTTTCCTATCACAACGTTAATGGAATAAGTCTTGATTAAAGGTTTTCCTTTCTAAGAATTGCCATGGTCATAGTGTCTCTTCAAAGCAATAAAACCTTGATTAGAACAGACAGTTAAACACAAATAAGAAACTGAAAAACGTATGAACACCAAAGAGCACAGGCTAGTAATCATAATACATAAAGAAATATGATAGATGATAAAAAGAGCAACAACCTTTAGCCAAATGAGCAAGAGAGCTGTGCAGACTGGCGTGCAAAGGGAAATGCAAATAGCTCTTAGTTATATGAGAAGATGCTCATGATTTACAGGGATAGAACACCATCAAGGAGAGAGTTGAGCTGCCATTCCAGAAGTTTGACTATTGGTAAGGTCGGAAAAGATTGCTGATAGGATCTGGAGCCATGTGATGCCCATGGGAGGGAGCAACAGTATGCTAAACATCATGTGCCTTTGACCCTTTCACCCAACTGTCCTACTTCTAGTAATTCATTATAAGTCACACTAGAGAATGGACAAGGTGTATATTCAAGGCTACTCATTACAGTATTGTAAGTGGAGGTTTTTCTGTCCCACCCTGTCCTGAAGCTATTTTCAAATAATCACTCAGAAGTTTATATTAATGATGCTTGCACCAATAGCTCAGGCCTATTACTAGCTAACTCTTACATTTAAATTAATCCATATTTCTATCTATGTTTTGCCACATGGCTTAAGGCTTGTTACCTCATTTTCTACACATCCTGCTTGTTCAATGACTGGCTGGCATTTTCTTGACTGTGCCTTCTTCTCCCCATTATTCTCAGGTTGGCTTTTCTGCATGACCTTATCCTGCCTGGCTATTGGTCAGTCAGCATCTTTATAAAACTAATCAGAGCATAATTTACACAGTGTACAGGTATATTCAACTGCACAGTATGATTTTCTATACCTTGTTGCACATTAATTGGCTGAACAACCTATGATACATTACATAATTTAGACTCAGAGAAATTAACAAATACTTATATGTGTGTGTTTGGTGGTATACATATATATGTATATGTATGTATGTAGGTATACATATATACCCCTTAACATATGCATGCTCCTTATCAGAGCCATTCTGTTCTTAGAAATGCATACTTTGCAAACTATTTAAAGTACATTAAAAGTTGAGCATAAGGATGCTCATTCTATTATCATTAATTATATTGGACATTAGAAATAACAAAAGGGTCCAGAAACAGTGGATTGATCAAAATGAGCAGAATAATTGGACAGATCTTTCTTCAAAGAGTTCCCTAGTGTCCAAGCCACTGTGAGCTCCTCTCCACAGCACTCACAACTTTGTAGCTGGATTATAAAGATTTATTATTTGTCTTATTTTAAATGTATTGTGTGTGCACACACGTGTACATGCAGATGTATGTGTGAGTACATGAATGTAGAGGCCACGGGTCGACTGAACGGCATCCTCTAGTTACACCTTACTTTTGAGGAGAGGGTTTGTCCCTACATCTGGAGCTCAGCAGACCTGATAGGCTGGCTGTCTCTAGGGGTCAGCACCGAGACTGCAGATCTGATGCCAGACCTGGCTTTTTATATAGACCCTGGGGATCTAAACTCCCATTCTTTCTTGCTCACGTAGTGTCCTAGTTAGAGCTGTCGGTGTGACACAGCCCGGAGACATTTGAGAGACTCTTAATTAGGAGATCACCCAGATTGTGCGGGGCTCCAGCTATGTCTGTGAGGAGTTGTCTTTATTTATTTACTGCTGTGGAAGGGCTCTGCCCACTGTGGGCCATGCCATCCATAGGCAGGTGGACCTGTGCTGAATAAAAAGCTATCTGAACAGAGAAACAGAGAAACAAACCTGTAAGCAGCAATCCTCTGTGGTTTCTCCTTTCTGTTTTCTACCTCAGTTTCCTTCCTTCATTTCCCTCCATGAACTGCAATGTGTAAGATCAAAAACATTTTCCTCCCCGAGTTGCTTTTGGCCACAGAAACTATTATACACAGTAAGCATTTTGTTAATTGACCATCTCCTCAGTCCACTTTAAAGGAAGGAAGTGTGTGTGTGCGTGTGCGTGTGTGTGTGTATGTGTGTGTATGTGTGTGTGTGGGGGGGGGAGTATGCTTCTTCTCTAGACCATAAGGTTCCCGAGTACACACATGCCTTGCTCACTTCTGTATTTGTCTCAGCTTGACTCTTGTCTCTAGTGTACCTTGCACGATCAGTAGCCCCAAACAGCAAATAGGTGTCATTTTCTGCATTAGATCTGGACACATAATAATAGTTTCACAGAACGCTGTGAGGCAAATTCTAAGACTGTGAGTAAGTGTAGCCTGAGAAGGCATTTCAGTCAGTTCTGCCTGTCTGTCACACACACAGACACAGGAGAGTAGAAGGAAGTGTGGAAACCCTGCTTTTCATGGGAAACCACCTTGGTCCTGGAGTACTAGACTTTCTACCAAAGTCCTTAACTCACCTCTTAATCCTATTAATGTTGAAAAAAAAAAACCCAGATACACAAATAACCATAACATGCAGTCAACTGTTAAACTGTTAAAGGCATTTAGGGAAAAACAACTAAATTGTATTCCAGGGGAAAGACATTATGATGAGCTGGGGAGGGCAAGATCAGCTTCATGGAAACACACATTGGAAATACAAACCATGAATGTCTAGAAAGAAGGCCGCTCTGGGCAGGAGGAACAGCGAGAAAACAGAGGTAGGAGAATGATGTTATCTGTTTGAAATGGCTATCCAGAATTCTTTCCTTTTAGCTGAACCCCAGGCTTCTTTAGGGATCCACCTCTTTCTTAAGCAGCCACATGTCTCCCAGGTCTAAGCAAGGCCTGTTCCTCTGGTCCAAAGACAAATGGCATTTGGCTTGGCAGAGATCAGTTTGGAATTTGTATGCGTCTTGATTCTGGCCAGTTTGATGTGAGGAGGAGATTTGCAGGAGAATTTCTTGGAATTTTTCTAAAGCCAAGTAAAAACCACAGGAAAGGCAGCGTGTCCCTTTGCCACATTTGGATATGATTCTTAGAGTTGCTCTATCCAGATGACTCTGGTTTGAGTTTGAGTCCAACACTAATTGCAGAGCAGAGAGGTAGGGGTCCCTGATACCATAAAAAACTACTAAATCAATGATCTCCTTTTTGTCAGATGGTTTTCCATGACTGTAACAAAATAGCCAGAGCTGGGTACTCACAAAGATAAGAGGTATATTTAGTTCACGGTTTAGCTGAACATATCAGATCAGGCAGTAGTGATCATTCACTTGCCTTTGGTGAGGGCACCCTTGGCTGGGTCACATCATGGCAGATGGCATCATGGTGGCAGCATGTTTGTGAGAGGGTTCACATTGCAAGACTGCAAGCCAGGGAGTGTGGAGGGGTTAGTCTTGCAGCCACCACTAGACCCTGGGTCTTAAAGGTCCCACTATCTCTTAACATCTCTGTGAAGGGAACCATGCTTCCAACTCAGGAACCCAGGGGGCAAACATATTCAGGCCACAGCACCCAGCTACTCTCTGGAATCCCTGAAGTGTGAGAACATGCTTCCTTTCTGTTGAAGTTACTCAAATGTCTGATAACGGCAAAAAAAAAAAGTGTATCCTAACTGAGTCATTAGCAAACAGTGTGCAATCCGGGTTGGCTAAAGCAGAAGGCCTTCGGGAGAAACCCCGGGGAGAGATACAAGCCAGGGACAAACTTCACAAGCCTCTGCATGCTATGCCAAAGAATTCGTAAATAATGGGGAACCATTGACAGTTTTGGTAAGCAATGGGGAGCAGACTCTTAGACCAGATGGCATAAATGTTGGTGCAAGCGCACTGTGCAGTTAGCAACGGACCCAGCTCCACGGAGACTTCGCTCCTCTGCAGAAAATCTGCATCTTGGGAGCAGTATCTTCAGCAGACTGGGAGCAGCATGGGGAGGACGTGGGCGTGCGTGATGATCGAGCTCCCGGGCACTGGTCTCAGTGGTCACACTCACACACGATGCTGCCCTTGGCTGCGGCCGCACCGGCACCATGTGTGAAGCCAAGCAGTTGGTTCCTCTGCTTTCCTTGGCAATGGCAGAGCCCCAGTTGGAGCCCCATGTTTGTGCTAAACTCCAGGCGGCACAGTTCTGATTTATAACTTTTTAAATTATTATAAATGTGATTTCTTTCCATTGTAAAAAAAATTGGAAAATACGTATAACAAAAGAAAATCGAAATACTTTTAAATCTGTCTCCCAAAGATAAACCACAGATAACATTTGCTTGTAGCCATTCCGGTCTCTGCCTCTCTCTTTCTCTCTCTCTCTCTCTCTGTACATGTAGTAAGCAAAAATGATGTCATAATGTATATATCACTTCGTGATCCTTTTTCACTCAACAATATATTGTGAGTGACTTTTCATGACAATAATTTTTTTCCTGTGACATTATTTTTAAGGATTGCATGAATTTCATTGTAAGGAAAGTGATTTACTCAACTAGTATAGTACCCATGGCTGAATATATTATTTCCAGGGTTTCTATCATATCCATAAATGATACTGCAGTAAATATTCGTGTGTATGTGTGTGTGTGATGTTGGAATAGAATCCCCAAAGTAAATTGCTACACAAAGATGAAACTACACAAATAAAGTTAAAAACTTCAAATTCTTGGTATTTTTAATGAATTCTGTGTGAGTGTTCCTCTCCACTTGAGGCACATTTATGTTTGTTTCATTTGTCAATGTCTAAATATAGTTCTATATTTAATTCAATCAAGGTTGGCCAATGTATGTATCTATGTATACACATGTGTACATGTTTAGCGAATGTGTGGTCATAATTTGTACACATTATTTACCTTCTTTGCATTATTGGCTTTATACAAGAGAAATACAACAGCTGTGGTCACCTGGCAGGTTGGAATGCATGTATAACCAGGTGTCCACCCACCAACATTTTCCATGTCTGGGTGCCCACCACCAACATTCTCCTCTTCATCCTGAATAGGCAGCTTTAACCTTTCCAAACAAATGAGATGTTCCCACTGGGAACCCATGACACCTCTGGATCAAGCTTTAGGTGAACACACAAGCCATTCCAACCCCGCTCTCAGGGTTTGTGCGAGCCTTTCCCCTGGCATCGAGATGTTACAGCAAGTCTTGAGTGCTGTGCAGGATGTGGGAGGGCTTGAAAAGGTTTTCCTTGCTTTGGGGGTATGGCAACTCCTTCTCAGAGGGCAGAACCATTGGCTTGGAACCAACTGATGGCCTGGGTGCGAGGCTTCCCTGTGGAGAGGAGGTGATCTAAGGCCTGAAAGCTCCTCTTTGATTTTCCACTGCCGTGGGCTATAGCAGTAGCATGAGACTCTATATAGACTCACCATCAGCATCTTTAAGAAAGGTATAGATGCTAGTGAATGGACAATGGGCATATTTAGAGGGCACGGTTATGTCCACTGGTCCTGAATACAGTCTTGGTAGGTGGACTCACTAAGTGTCCTTACAACCAACTTGTAGATGAAGAGAATGTAGCTCACAGAGATGAAGTTACTCATCAGAATCTTAGAGTAGGTCAGACCCAGATTTAGGCTTGATACCCCAGGTATAGGTTAGGACTTTGGTCACTTCTGCCTGCCAGCAGTGCGCTCAGCCCAACTAGGTGTTCGAGTCAACATTTTCTCAACAATATCTCTTGTGTCTCTTCCATGTTGGTCTCAGGGATATCAAGGTGGGCTTGTGCACCCAGATTCATGGCCATGGATGAGGTGAAAATCACTGAGGACCTCTTTCCAATTCCTTGTCTGTTTGCTTCTCATGGATGTAAAGTCTTTATCACAGTCACAAGATCTATTCCTGTGCCCACCATTGTCTGTCTCCCCTAAACACAAGAGATTAATAATAATACTGTGTATCAAATACTTATTCTGGGCCAAGATCTATCCTAAGCCTTAGAACTTCAACCTTATGAACAGCTGTCATTAGTCCTAGGCAATTGCAGCCTCTGATGAAGGGCTCATACTGTCATAGAGTACACTCTGGCCTTGTTCTATGTTACTTCTTGTGGGGTGAGACACCTACAAAGTCATTAAGATATCCATCGGATACCTGTAACCCACTTTCCTTTAGATCAACTCCAAATTCACTGCTATCCCAGCACAAGCGGTCCTGGGTTCACTAGTTCACACCTTATCCCTTCCCACCCACCCCCACTACTGAGATCATATCCAAGAGATACCACTGTGACACTGTGAACATCCGGTACTTAGGTTATGAATGAAGAGGCTGCTTGCAGGCAAAATCTTGTGTGTGTGTGTGTGTGTGTGTGTGTGTGTGTGTGTGTGTGTGTACTTGAAGCTATGTTCCCCTTCAGGGCACAAGAGCTATTGGAATGGTGTAAAAAGGTAGATGGGCCATGGATAGAGGGCCTCCATCCAGCTCTTTGCTCCAATCTGTACAAGTTAAGGGCAAGTCATTTTCAGACAGGGTTCTGAGAAATAAAGGTTTTAAAGAACCCCAGGGTCACACCAGCAGCCAGAAGAGCATCCAAGGTCTGAACTCTTGGGTGCTGTGCTTACATTCTCTCGGGCTCTTCAGCTGATCACTGTGTGACATAATTGTTATTGCTGAAGGACCAGCACCTGCCTGCTCCCCCCCAGTTGCCATGGCTCCCTGGAGCACTCTAGAAACAGAGAAAGACAGAGTTGGTATTATGGCACAGTCAAGGGAGATCCAGCGCAACCCTGAGGTCCCACGTCAGCAGAGCCCACTGAATCTCATCATTTCCCTTCTGTCATAGTTTATTCCCCACCTCCAATCACCAAAATGTCCTTTGGATACTTGGTTGGAGTGTTGTCTGGAGACAACAGAGGAGCTGCCCTGGGTCTTTGCTTCCTTGGGTGTCTCCAACCTTAGAAATTTCACTCAGTAACCCTTAGTAATCTCAATTGGGCATTCTGTGACAGAGACCACTTGTCATGAGCATAAGAATGGTGACAGTTTCATCTCTGATGGCCCCAGGGACTTCTAAAAAGAATCTCGAGTCAAAAGATATCTTCTGACCCTAGGAATTTCTTCCCCCATTGTCCATCTTCTGTGTCCTGGGCAGCACCATTTGAAGAAACCTTAGTTATCAAAACAGAAAGGCAAAGGGGAGGGCGTCATCCCAGACACTCTCATTCATAAACTAACAGGGTTTACAGGACAGTAACAAAATGGGGAAGAATAAAGGTCATTAACATTGTTGCCAAAGGCTGTGACTTCAAATCCACTCTGAATTGCTCTTTAAAACATTTTAGGTCAAAATTTCAAAGGTTTCCTCTCTGTGTCTCTGGCCATTGCTATGGTGTACGGGGTAAGCAGTGTCCAAGGTGCGACTGTATTGCTGACCTCCTGGGAGCGAGGATCCAGTCCCTCTGCTAGTTCATTACACGGCCAAGCACAGTACAGTGTGGCTGGGATTTGTCATTTCAGTTCCAGGAGAGCAGTGGACAAAGCTTTCTAAGGGGGAAGGACAGGGAGGCAGAGTCTAGCCAAGGCTGTTTTCTAGAATTGGGATAGACAACGCCAAGAACAGAGTCAAAGGAGCACCAGCCAATGTCAAGGCCATGATGAAGCAGGGACTGGGTCCTGAAGGATCTGCCCATTGGCTGTGATTCCCTGGCATGGGGCTGCTTTGTGGAGCCAAGCACATGTCTTCCTGATTATTCTGCAAACTGTCTTAAAGGCCCCCTCCACCACTTGCTAAAATGAATTGACCAACCATCTGTGAGGCAAACTATGACATCAGAGTCATTTTGCACAATGGCAAGGTCTAGAACTCAAGTCCCTGGGTACCCAAACCTCTGCATTCTGTCCCACCTCATTTGTTCCTTCATTAAAAAAAAATGGTGAGAATTTAACATACTGCTGGTCACTACAATAGAGACTGGAGAAATTATTCTGGAATGCTCTCCAACAGCACGTGAAAGATGTTCTGGTGGGAGGGACAGTCAAACAGGGACGTTCAAATACACAGAAATGAACCACCTAGGATAGAGTAACACGAGAGTGGTCTGAGTTAGGGGGCAGCTTGTGCTCAGAATCCTGAGTGATCAAAGCAAAGAGACAGAGGGAACTGCTGTCAGGGTGGGCAGGAGTGAGAGCTTCAACCAGTATAGACAACGCAGCCTGAGGAATGTGGGTATCAACTCGGAAACACTGGAGTGTTTGGAGCCCCAAGAAGGCCAGACTGGCATGTTAAAAAGATGGGAGAGAGTGGATTAGAGGGCTCGTGGCAGGGAAATAGAGTTTACCTCCTAAAGATGATTGCAGAATAAACATGGTCTACTCTCTTCATTATGTGTGCGTGTGTGAGTGCGTGCATGCATGTGTGCATGTGCATGTGTGTGAATGCATGCGTGTATGTGTGTGTGCATGTGCGTGTGCATGCATGTGTGTGTGCGTGTATATGTGTGTGTGCACGCATGTGTATGTGTGCCTGTGAAAGCCAGTGGTCATTCCTCAAGTGCTGGCTCCTGGTCCTCTTAAGACAGGGTTTCTCACTGGCTTGGATGTAGCCAACTCAGAATGACTGGCCAGTGAGTACCAGGAGTGCACCCTTCTCGACCTTCTAAGCACTAAACGCTGGGACTGGACACACACCACCGCATGCAGTTTTTGTTTCTGTTTTTTGTTTGTTTGTTTGTTTTTTGTTTTTTTTTTTAAATATGGGATTCAGGAATGAAACTCAGTTCTCACAGTCCATGGCAAGCCCTTAAATGCTTGAGCTCTCTCCTCAGCTCCCTACTGCTCATCTGTTACTTATTCGCCAACATTGACTAAAAGTCAGACCTGCATTAGGCACCAAGAGGTGGAAAGTTGCGATCCAGCTATGGAATGGCTTGTGGCCCTGTTTGGAGGAGGGACTAATCAGAACCTTAGCACACTGAATTCGCCACAAATACACCCCCAAACTTCCTGATTCACCCGAGTTATCCTATAAAGCAGCACTATCACGCCTTTATCCAATCATGGGTCTCTTGGAGGCTGCAAAAGTCAGATTAGCCACATAGAGTCCCCCAAGCCATTTAGTGCACCCCATTCCAGAGTCCTGCTGGATTGTGGGTGGGGTCCTTGCTCCACCCAAACCGTTTCCACGGGCTGCTGGCCATACTCTGAAAAATGCACAGGTTGCCAAACTGTCAGAAAAAGCTTTAATGAATGGTTCTAATTACATTCAAGTAGCAGAGCCCACTGCCATTTTAATCAAATCTGGGCCTGGCAAGCTCTTTGGCAGGAAGACAAGAGAAAGCCTCATGAAAATCCTGCCAAAACACTAATCACCTTTTTATCCGAAATTTGCCTGATGGAGGCCTGGATGTAAAATGCTTAGGGGAAAGGAAAAAAATTCTCTAACAACAACATTGCTTGGATATTTTAGGAGCTTACTTTGGGGTTTGGTGTAAATTATTCCACATGGGGAGGCGAAAAAATTCCACCCTAGAAGTTGCTGGGTGACTTCTCTTCAGGAGAGCGATCTTCACAGAAGGATGGTCCCCCACAGAGTCTGAGATTCTGTGAGCACTCGGCTCAGCTCAGGTCCATGTTTGTACTGAAGGAGACATGGCTGTGTGGCCTATCTGAGACCTTCTCAGCATCCTACTTTGGGCAGCAAGACACCTGGCCCAGACCCTGTCACTCACTGGAGAGCTCCCAGCCTGAACCCAGGTGGTTCTAGCAATCCTGTGTTCTGGAGATGGTTTGCGTGTTAACTATCTGT